>JAPCYS010003576.1:0-44410 GCA_028641055.1 Alopecurus myosuroides
AAGACTAAGAGCAACTCTAGCAGCGCCTGAAAACTGCAAACTGCTTGGTTTTCAGTTCGTTTTTTCGTCAGTTTGAAGGCTAAATAACTTCTAGCTCGCAATAGAACCCGTAAATGGAACTGAGAAATGCGACATTTCATTGATAGTAGAACAACGGCGAGCTTACGCACTATGGCGAACCTACGGACTACGGCGAGCGCCTAGAAGTATGCCGACCTCCGGAGGGTGTCGATGGAATCCTGGGCGTCGTCCTCCGCCACATTCTTCCAGTACGCCACGCGCTCTATGTGTGTGGCGTCCGCAGCGAGGCCCGCCTGGAGGAGCTCTGTGTCCGCCTGGCGCGCAACAGTTGGAGTTGCTTCTCCTCCGTCGTCGTGTGGGCGCAAAGGAGCGCCACCATCGCATCCACCTGTTCGTTAGGGACGAACTCGTCCTGCGAGATGGTGGAGGCGAAGGCCGCCGGCTCGTGCCCCTGCGGAGGAGGCTCGCGGATGACGAGTGTGCCCCTGCGAGGCCCGCCTACAGGAGCTCTGTGTCCGCCGATGGAGCTCCCTTCACCACCGTTGGAGCTCCCTTCGCGACCTTGGAGCCCTCACGGCGTATCCTTTGGTCGTACTCCTCCACGGCGTTGTTGAAAGTGCATGGTTCCCCCATGTATGGTTTTGGTAATTAATGACAATCCTTATGGACTAATGTTTGCATTGAGACATTTTTTGTAGATTTGTCCATTGGCACCACTTGAACTCCATGCGTTGGATTCAAGTTGGATGCTATAAAGATCATCACTTATAATGAATATATCTATATGATTAAGAAAATAATTGTAATGCTACTATTGACCATATTACAAGCATGTCTTGAACAAGGAGATTGTGTGAACATTCATGTTTACCTTAAAGTCGTCATCATCATGAATAAAGAGAAGATTTTTGGTTGATCAAATAGGTGTGCAAAACTTGCCACCCATATGAAGATTATGGTCAAGTGAAGATGTTCATGTGAGAAACTCTCTCAAATTAGCTTATGGGGGAGCAATTTACAAGTCTTCTCGAAGCGAAGCGCAATCAAGAAAGATGGTCCAACTTGAGGTGATTAAGATCGTCATCGTCTAGCTCAATTGATTGCACAAGGCAAAGGTATGACTTAGATAGGGTTTCTATTTTACCAGTATCATTATGCTAGTTGGGAGACCGGATTATAGGCTAGATAACTGTACTATCAAGAGGGGCTCTTGAATGCGTATCTTGATCGTATCTATCATAGAGATCTCAAACCTTTGCATACTTGGCATCATTATTCTTGGTTATTATTTGTGTTTTCTCCATGTGAGGTTTTAGAGATTGTCATGCTCTTCATGTCAAGCTCAAGTTCATCAAAAATGTATTTCGTATGAAAAAATTATCGCTTTTTTTATGTTGGAGGTTCCTACCGGTTGTCATTTATAGATAGGTCAAACATTTCATCATTTGGTTTTATCTTCTCATTTTTTTTATTATGATTTTTCTCTGAATATTCTTGTAGTTCTCGTCGTTGCGATTTCAACGATCCCAAGAACATCAAAAATGGATTCCTGATGCAAAAGTTACGACCGTTTTTGTACCGGGTGTTCTGCAGTTTTTCCAGCACCGGAAATCCCTTAGAGATGCCCGTGGCGGTACCTTCGGTGAAACCACCGGTAGTACCGCTGCCTGGGGAAGCTTTTCAGCCCTTTTGGTGTCCTAAGTCCTAACTCATCCGGGGGGCGGTAGTAACGGTGGTTTCACCGGTAGTACCGCCCCTACGCGATTTTGCCCCCAACGGTTGGATATTTGGGTGATCTATTTAAGGGGCCTTCTTCCCCGGTGGTTTACTAACTCTTTGGGCAAGTTTGACCTCCATTGTTGAACTTCAAAATATTGCTATCTCTCAATCCCTCCAATAATTCTTGCTTCCACTTGAGGGAAAAGAGAGAGGATATCTAGATCTACAACTCCACCAATCAATCCCTCCTCTTTGTGAGGGGAACCTATTGGATCTAGATTTAGGGATTCATTTGTTGTTTTCCTTGTTATTCCTCCTTCCTCCCTCCATAGCATTAGTTGCTTTGGTGGTATTTGTGAGAGCAGTTCTTGACCACTTTGTGTGTTCTTGCCATTGCATTAGGTACATCGGTTTGAGTTCCCCACGGAATTCGTGAAAGGAAGTTCGTGAGCTTGTTACTCTTGGGTGCTTGGTCACCGGAGAGATTGTTCCTCTTGGGTGTATTGAGCACCCTAGACGGTTAGTGCTTGGGGATTCCACCTTGTTGCAATAATCTTCATTGAGAGCCTCCAATTGAGTTGTGGAGATAGCCTCAACCCCGTGTAAGGTTTGGTCAACGCCTTCAAGTCGACCTCATAGTAGAAACGAACATCTCCCTCACCGGAGAAGCTCAACGAGAATAAGGTGTGCACATCCGTGCTATTGAGGAGCGCCTAGGTGGCTTCCCACCTCTCCAACTAAGACGTACTTCCCTTGGGAAGGAACTTCGGTAATCACATCGGTGTCTCCTTGTGCTTCGGTTATTTCTACACTCTAGCTCATTACTTATGCATTTACCTTTGTGATAGCCATCGTGCTTGAAGTCATCTATCTTGCTATCATATAGTTGTATATCTTGCTTAGCATAAGTTGTTGGTGCACATAGGTAAACCTAGCTTGTATAGGTTTTGTGCTTGATAAATTAAACACTAGTTTTATTCCGCATTTACTCAAGCCTAGACCGTAATTATTTTAAAGCGCCTATTCACCCCCCCCCCTCTGTAGGCGGAATCCTTGTACTTTCAGTTGTAGTGGAACCTCTCCGGGATGGGCGCCCCCACACGGACGAACCTCCACGAACCCTGCTTGCAGCCGGCGTCGGAACAGGCAATCCGCTTGTGCTCAGGGTCATCCCGGAGCCGTCGCGGCCTCTCCCGGACCCGCCTGAGCTAGGGCTACGCGCCATTGTACAGGGCTTTGCTAGATCTGTCACCGACGCGCGGTTATTGCTCATCGGGGGTGGGGATTCGCAGGGGCAATTTGTCATCGTCGGCGGCGCTAGGTTTTCGGTCTTGATCTGAAAATAGCTCGCGCTGCCGAATAAATATAGGGTGGGAGGGGGATTCGGGGGGTTGTAAGCCATTTTCCTATCTCGCGGAACTATAAACGCGGGATAGGGGTCGCCGAAAACTGGTTTTACGGGTTGAAAACAGCTCCGCTGTAGCAGTCCCCGTAAACCCGACCTGTAAAACAGTTGTTTTCAACCCATAAAACCAATTTTTCGCTACAACTTTTCATTTTCAGCACATATACATCAGTTCAAATGGCAGCATAACTATAAATATTAAATGGTTCAAATAATGTTTCCTATTATTACATCAAATAATGTTTCAAATTACACATGAATAAATTTAAATGGTTCAAATATTATAACAAATATGATATCAAATAAATGTTTCAAATCAGACAAGAATGAGATCAAATGAATAAAAAAATACTCCGCGTGTAAACTCCAAATGTGATCAATGAGATCTCTCTGAAGCTAGGTGTATGTGTTGGCATCCTAAATCTCATGGTATGTCTGAAGAAATGCTTGGAGTCGATCTAAGTCTCTAGCAGGTTTCGCTCGGCTTCCAACATTTTCATATGACAACTCCAAGTTTAAGTCCCTCTCATCTTCGATGATCATGTTGTGTAGAATAACACAACATGTCATAATGTTTCTGACGGTTTTTTTGTCCCAGAAACAAGCTGGACCTCGAACGATGGCAAATCTATATTGCAAAACACAAAAGACTCTCTCGATGTCCTTTCTGCAAGCCTCTTGTTGCTTTGCAAACCTAGATTCTTTCCTATTGCTGGGGTTTGATATGGTCTTCACAAAAGTAGACCAAGCCGGGTAAATACCATCTGCAAGATAGTACCCTTTCGTGTAGTGATGCTCATTGATTGTGTAGTTGAAATCAAGGGCATCACGACTAGCAAGCCTCTGGAAAAGATGAGAGCGGTGCAATACATTGATATCATTCAGAGTACCAGGCAAACCAAAGAAGCAATGACATATCCACAAATCATGTGAGGCAACTGCCGCCAGCACAATTGTAGCATCGCCGCCTTTGCCACAATACTTCCCATCCCATGCCTTGGATAGTTCTTTCAAGTCCAGTGCACATAGTCAACACTGCCCAGCATGCCCGGAAAATCCTCGCTTTTCGTTTGTTGCCATCAATCGAACTGTGTCTTCCTCATTGTGGGTTCTCAGATATGTAGGGCCGAAGACACGGATGATCACTTTGGCAAAACGGCGAACGAAGTCGATGGTTGTATCTTCCCTAATGCGAAGATACTCGTCGGCATAGTCCGCTGGGATACCATAGGCAATCACTCTCATCGTCACCGAGATTTTTTGGTACGGGCTAAACCCCAACAAACTGGCGGCATTCTTCCGTCGGGTAAAATAGCGACAATTCGCCTCACAAGTTTCTACTATCTTCACAAAGAGGGAGCGGCGCATTCTACACCTTCTGCGGAAGATGTGCAGCGGATAGGTTGGGACATCGGCGAAGTAGTCTCACATTAGCAGTCCGTTGCCATACACTCGATTCTAGGAGATGCAGAGGCGGCCAAGGGTGGATCCTGTGCGCCTCTTTCTCCTGGACTCCTTGAACTCCTTCACGGCGAGGACCACCACCAGCATCTTCTGCCGCCGCATCGCCATCATCGTCTCCATATCAGAGTTGTGGAGGAGGAAGAATCCTCCAACAAAAACTGCTCGCACGGACTCAACTCCATCTACAAAAATGAAATCCAGCTCCTAGTGACTACGTATCAACGGAAAGCAAAGGGGGAGGCACCAGAAAAAAAGGCGATGGCGGAAAGCTTCGACATAAAGCAAAGGCGCGCAAACGGAATCACCGATGGATTCTAGAGTGGCATCTCTAGGAGCGGGTCCGGGGCTCCGGAGGATCTGGGCACAGGGGCGTCTTGCCAACGGTGGAGGAGTAGCTAGGGTTTTGAAGGGATCCTAGCGGCACGACAGGGTAGGGTGAATCGGAAATTGGGGGAAATGAGATAGGGAGCGCAACGGAGCTAAAATGTCCCTCCCTCCAACCGTTGATCCCCAATCGGGGGGCACCCTCGGGTCGTCACCGAAACATGTGCATTCACGGGTTGGAGGGCGCGATTCTCGATTGCCCAAGAAATTGTTTACGGGCCGTCGCCATTTACGGGCTCTTGTCTGGCCGGGTTTTTCACTCGCAAACTGTATGCGGCAGTTATTTAGTTTGGGGCCTTTTAGGGACTCTACTAGAGATGCTCTAATATACTAGATGGTCGATTCTTCCCATGTCTAATTTGTAAATGCATAATGTATCCATATAAGACCCGTATTTCCGTAAATGCACACTAGATTCTTCAATGAGGACACAACGTATTTCCGTAAAATGTGAGATTATTAATATCACTTCTACAAGTTTGGCAACATGAGAGATTGGATTTTTATATCAATTGGTCAAGTTCTCTTACAGTGTTGAAATGATCATATTTACTAAAAGGACCGTGCTACATAGTGGTTAACCATTATTTCGTATTAAACAAAGGTAAGTTTCCGGCCGCCATTTTCGGAAAGAGACAAAACGGTACGGACCCGAAATGGAAAGGGCGGGACGAACCGCCCGCCCGTGGTCCCGACCAGGTCTTCCGCGCGCATAGAAGCCCGCATCTCCTTCTGCCTTGTCGCAGGGACGCGCGGGTGGTCAGGACCAGGGTTTCATCCCTCCCCCACATCCACCAAACCTCCCATTTGTTTCTTCCTCCCAGCCGCCGCCTCCATTACCAGATACCAACAGCTCTAGGTTCGAAGTAACACCCATGAAGTTGCTGAGAAGATTAAACAGAAGAACCCCTAGTTGGGTGAAGTAACTCCAGGCAAAATCTTGAAGTAGGTTAGTATACTCACCTGCAGAAAAGCCCCAAATTTGTATGCAAAAGAGAAGTTCTAATCTATGTTACTTTTCTACTCTCTCTGCCGTTGTGCTCTCTGTTAAACCTGTATATGGGTACCAACTAAAAGTGCAAGCACTACATAGCATTTAGGAAATCCATCCAGGTGTGCTCCTGAAGATAACAAATTTTGATCCTGCGGTTACATTTAAGAAAATTACTTTCACTATAAAAAGAACTCCCAGGAAATTACATTGGTAGCAAGACATCTAAGGGAATTACTAATCCACATGCACATCCCCAGTAAAAATAACTCTGCAATGTCTGTAGAACTAAGAACTTGTTCATGCAACACAATAGGTACTATATAAGGCAGTTTTACTAAGTTCCAATTGTCTTATAGTTACTTCATATGCCATCAAAATTACTTGATGGAACCCGCAGTAATTGCCTTGCCAACCTGACTATTCTGTAAGTCTCATAGCTTTGCAACTTGCAGTAATTGTCGCATGTAGTTAAAAAAGAAAACATTAGAATTCCTGACAGTTGGTAGAAAAGAAATTAAAATTGCTTTAGTTACATTTAAAAAATTTAAAAATTGAACCTCAGTCTTTATTTGACGGAATTTTTCTGTTTGCAAATGCAGGTTGCTACATTGCAGGGCTATGGATTTCGACCTTAACAAGACACATGAAGATGAAGCTCCACCTGAAAATCATGATGTACCTCCTAACATAGAGCATGATGTAATTAGCGAAGACACGGGGGCAAGGCCAGGTCCTGAGGCTGCGGCAATATCTATAGATGCTACTAACGAGACATAAGCTCTGACAGGCCAGACCATATCAAGTGAAGATAGTGGAGGTGAAGATGAGGTACAGTCAACACCAGAAGTTGTAGCTCTTCACAAGCCTTGCATTGGGATGAAGTTTGAATCATGGGAGGCAACAAAAATACACTACAACAAGTATGCCAAACATGAAGGCTTCTCAATGAAGATTAGTTCTTCTAGAAACTCTACAAGGGACAGACAGAAAGACAAGTACTTGTTTGTCTGCAACAAGTCAGGAAAAAATACAGAGAAAGAAGAAGATGTTGCAACAGTGAAATAGAGGTTGCGAGCCATCACAATAAGAACAGATTTCCAAGCTAAGATGCGCGTTAAAAGAATAGGACAGACATGGGAAGTGACTCAGTTCGTTGAGGAGCATATGAATGCATTGATCAAGAAGTTTGCTTTAAGGAGATTCCTGAGGTCACACAATAAAATACCAAAGGATGAAAGACATTTCATTGACCTGCTACACAATGTCAACATTCCTGCAGAGCGGATAATAGACATAATGTCTGAAATATATGGCGGAGCTAAGGCTATTCCATATGAGACTAAAACAACAAGAAATTACAAGGCACATATAGTAGACAGGTACAAAATTCAAGACATCCCTGCACTCCTAGATCAGTTTGAGGAGTTGAAGAAAGAAGATCCAAATTTCTTCTATAGCTACGAGCAAGATTCTGAAGGCATAGTGGAGAATCTCTTCTGGGTAGATGGCGCAGCAAGGGAAGTATATAAGCTATACAATGATTGTATAAGCTTTGACACAACCTACATGACAAATATGTATAAGATGTTATGAGCTCCATTCATTGGAATAAACAGGTTTGGGCAGTCTATACAGCTTGGACGTGGTTTCATGAGGAATGAGAATATAGGAAACTATGCATGGTTGTTCCATCAGTTCCTGTAAGCTATGGATGGATTACATCCCCTAAACATTATCACTGACCAGGATAGTGCTATGCACAATGCGATACTAATACTGTTTCCTAATGCAAGGCACCGGAACTGTCGGTGGCATATAATGCAGAATGCGCATGGCACGCTTGGTGTTTTCATGTCTAAGCATGAGTTACTTCGGAGAGAGTTCAATGAACTAATTGATTACAGTCTTACTCCAGATGAGTTTGAGAGCAAATGGCATTCAACGATTGAGAGACATGGTGTGGCAGACAACACAAATGTTCAAGACATTTATGATGTCATAGCTCAATTTGTTCTTGCCTACTTCATGGACCGTTTCTTTCCTTTCCTACAAACAACTTCCTGGAGTGAGGGATTCAATGCAGTGTTGAAGAAATACGTCAATCCACGTGACAGTCTTTACCGATTTTTCAAGCAATACATGAGGTTGCAAGAGCGGACAAAAATTGCAGAAGATTTCAATGAGTTAAAGGATGAGGACAAAACTTTGAGGCCTTGGTCAGACTTTCCGATGGAAGAACAAATTAAGGTTGTTGATACGCCATAAACGTATCCATAATTTCTGATGCTCCATGCTTGTTTTCTATGCAATACCTTTATGTTTTCACATGTTTCCCTTCGTTTTCGGACGTTTTCCGGGACTAATCTATTGACAAGATGCCACAGAGTTAGTTCTTGTTTTCTGCTGTTTTTAGTTTCAGAAAAGTTGTTCTGGAAATATTCTCGGAATTGGACATTCGAAGCCTAGAAGTCTTAGAATTCCCGGAGGATCCACGGAGTCCAAAAGAGACCCGGAGAGGGGCAGAGGGGTGCCCGCACCATGGGTGAGTGCGGGTCCCCCTGGCCGCGCCCAGGGGTGGTGTGGTCCCCCTGGCTACCCACCGACGTCACATGTTTGCCTATTTATTTCCCCCGATGCATAAACCCTAAAAATATCGGCCCCCTTCCACGAAAAGTTCCATAGCTCCGCCACCGACAAGTTTTGGGGGACAGAAATCTCTATTCCGGCACCCTGCCGGGACGGGGAAGTGCCCTCGGAGCCATATCCATCGACTCCACCACCATCTTCATCGTCGTTGATGTCTCCCATGATGAGGAGGGAGTAGTTATCCCGCGGGGCTGAGGGCTCTACCGGTAGCCATGTGTCTCATCTCTCTCTCCCATGGTGTGATCTTTATGTGATCATGAGCTTTGTAATCTAGTTGAATAAGTAGATGTTACTTTTCATCTGTTATGCTACTCAAGTGGTTTTGTTATGAGATCTTCGTAGACACTTTGATCATGGTGTAATGATGACAGTGTGTGCACTGTGTGGTTTAGCATGATATTTATATTTTGTGTTGGATGTCCCTATGAAATTGTGGTGTTTGTTTGGAACAATCTGGGTCTCATGGTGATACCGGCGGGTGTTACCTAGATGGGGAAATGTGAACTCTAAGGAGTGCTTTTTGCAGCCCTGCGCAATGATTGGTGTTTGTTATCCGACCGGAGATTGGTTCGGAGTAGCGTAGTGAAGATAGATATTTATGCATTCAATTATGTTATTATTGTTGAGAGTGTTCACTAGTAAAGTATGATCCCTAGGCCTTGTTTATAAGCATTAAAACACCGTTTACAATCAGTTCTGCTACGTGTTTGCTTGCTGCCATTTTTATTTCAGATTGCAATTACTACTTATAACCATCCATATTACTTGTATTTCACTATCTCTTTGCCGAACTAGTGCACCTATACAACTGACAATTGTATTAGGTGTGTTGAGGACACAATAGACTTCTTGTATCGTAATTGCAGGGTTGCTTGAGAGGGATATCTTTGACCTCTACCTCCCTGAGTTCGATAAACCTTGGGTGATCCAATTAAGGGAAACTTGTTATTGTTCTACAAACCTCTGCACTTGGAGGCCCAACAGGTTTACAAGAATAGAAGCGTGCGTAGAAATCGGCTGTCTACACATTGCCCGTCTATAGAAGGTTCCAGACTGAGTTTAGGAAGTTTACATCATACAATGTTAGACAACTAAGTGATACAGTGTTTGAGTGTTATCTCGTAAGGGGCTATGTGTTTGGTTATGGAAGCAGGAATCACAAAGTTTCAGTTAACTTGCCAGAAGAAGTGTATGACTGTGAATGTTGCAAGTTCGCTAGGGACGTGCTTTTCTGTTGCCATGTAATCAAGGTTATGACAACTCATGGTGCAGTTGGCAAAATACCAGGATACATACTACCCAGGTGGTCAGTACCGCCTCCTGACATAGTTCTTCCTGATTTTGAACCAAAGCAGATACCACCGGGCAAGCTTCCAAGAAAGGAAATGTGGTTACTTCGTTATGGAAACCGATGCCAAGATTTCACAAAGATAGCAGCTGTTGTAGCATGCTCGGAGAAATCGGAACAGATAGCTCGGAAACACATGATGAATCTTGAAGATGAGTTGGTAGCAAATAGAAAAGTTGTTGCAAATGCAGTAAAGAAGAGGAAGAAAAAGATCACAGTTCCTGAGGAAGAAAAGGATGCTGATGTTGATCCACAAGAAGATGATATCCCCGGAAGCTCAGGCGTTGGTTTGGATGTTGCTACCGAAGAACAGCGTAAAAGAAATACAACAGCAAGAGACCCATCATGCACAACAATAAAAGGGAGGCCAGAATCAGCTAGAAAGAAAGGTGGACCACATCTGAAGGCATAAAAAAATGTTAAATATGTTGTTTGTGGCTCTTTATAACACAATTTTTGCCACAAAATTTTGTTCTCCACCCAATCAACCCACTTCTTTGTGTAAAGCATCCTGAAACTGTACATATTGTTGATGTCGTAAGGTGCAATCCTTCTTCCATCCAAACTTTCCATGTTCTTCAACATGAAATACCCACAGTCGTATCTTTTCAGAACAAAAGGCAAAAAAAAAGGTTACATGTGAGAACAAAAAACAGAAGTAACAATAAAAAAGACAAAAAAATAACTGCTATGTGTTGTACTTCACAATAATTGAACTGATAATCATATAAGAACATTTTTCAGTAAACATGAAGTTACGTTGTTTGCTGCTTCGGGCATGGTATAAAATTTGTTCAAACTCCAATTTCAATATTTGATTGCTTAAAGCATGTATCCCACATATATGAAGGGGTCGTTGCAGAGAAAACAAAACATTTCCTACGTGAGAGACACCCGAAAGGCCAAGATCTAATCTAGGAGACGAAGTGCAACGGGCAAAGAGAGGGTTAAGGAGAACACATACCCTCGAAGACACAAAGCGTTACGAGATCAAATCTCGTTGTTGGCGTAGTCGTACTCACACCGATCCCGATAGCGAGAAGACGTGCACCGCAATCCGGCGGTGCCTCCGTGATCGGTCACACGTACGGTTGATGACGACCTCCGTTTCCTCGATCCAGCGGGGCGCGGAAGTAGAGGATCCCTCAGAACTCCAGCAGCACGACGGCGTGGTGGTGGTGAAGAATCCCACGGTCAGGGCGTCGCCAAGCCGGAGACCATGGAATGGAGCAGCGGGTAGAGAGGAAATGAGGTAGGCAATTGTGTGTGAGAAGAGGAGCTCTCACCCTCCTTTTATAGGGGAGGGGGAGGCATCCCAAGAGGGGGTGTGGCTAGCCATGGTGGTGCCCCCACCTCTTCCCTCTTCATGTGAGTGGAAGCCCCACTCACATCCACTCATTTTCCCATAAAACTCCACTTAGAAAATCCAAGAGTTTTTCTTTAATAAATAAATACAGTATTTTTATTTCTTTATTTCAGCATTTGTTAATTCTATTAACAAAATTTTGCATATAGCACCTCGAATCATTTGTTAATTCTATTAACAACCATTCGACGAAAAACCCCTTGAACTATTTCAATTTTCCCCGAAACAATTTCAGTGTTGCTCAAAATATTCTTCGATATTCCGTATCCTCTCAAACGCGTCATCGAACCTTAAGTGTGTCACCCTACGGTTTGCGAATAAGATAGACATGATCGATACTCCTCTCCGATTAATAATCAACAGCGGGATCTGGAGGTCCGTGATGACTCCTATATATTCAACGATGACTCTCGTGATCGTGTGAACCAACAATGTCGTGAACTATTCCCTTTGTCTCGCGATATTTTACTTGTCCGAGATTCGATCATTGGTATCAACCATACCTTGTTCAATCTCGTTACCGACAAGTACTCTTTTCTCGTTCCCATGATATAACATCCTTGTGATCATATAACGTGCTTGCAAGCGGTGTTGGTGATATCACCGAGAGGGCCCAGAGTATATCTCTCCGTCATTTTGGATGGACAAATCCCACTCTTGATCCATGATCCTCAACTAATACTTTCCGAATACCTAACGGCCTTTATAGTCACCCTTTACGGTGTGACGTTTGATGACATCAAAGCACCCTTCCGGTATCAGTGATTGACATGATCTCATGGTCTAAGGAATAAGTTACTTTGTATGTATGATATAACAATGTAAACTTAATGACTTGATCGCATTGCTATATTCACTTTGGGTATATGTTCATCACATCGTTCTTTAATGACATGACCCCGTTATTAACAACATCCAATGTTCATGATCAGGAAACCTTGATCATCTATTAATCAACGAGCTAGTTAAAAGAGAGGCTTTACTAGGAACCATTGTTTGTTTATTAAACACACATGTATCAACGTTTCCGGTTAATACAATTCTAGCATGAGAAATAAACATTCATCATAAACAAGGAATAAGATAATAACCATTTTATTATTTCCTCTCGGGCATATTCCCTTCAGTCTCCCACTTGCACTAGAGTCAATAATCTAGTCTGTAAGCACTTAACACATATGGCATTCCAGTGTTATTACCATGCTTCGCATGTGGTAAACATCGTCAAAAAGATCTGAACTGTTCAGGTCCTATTGTATTTGCATGTTCTTTGCGTCTACATGCATCACTCATTCTCTAATGAGATGGCTTTGTAAATATATGGTCAATCGGTGAAATGTTAATTCATCAGCTTAAACCGATGTCACTAACATTGTGAAAATGTAGCTTCATAGTGTTAGCATTCTTGGAAATTCACCAAGTTCCGGTGATACCTTAATTCCTCAGCTTAAACTAATGTTACTAACATTGTGAAAATGTAGTTTCATAGTGTCAGCATTCTTGGAAATTCACCAAGTTCAATAAAGAACTCCTTGACACAAAATACGCTTATTATCAGTTGTCAACACAACGATATACTTTAGCCTTTGTTGTAGTATCTGTCACAATATTTTAATTTTGAAACTCTTTCAAATCCAGCATGGAACTTTCTTCCAGCCTATTGTGCTACTCTTCATCACATATTTTAATTGAGATACAATTACTTGAATAAATGACAAGACTATTAGTGTAACATATTACAACTAATATTTTGTCATTACTGCATAGGAAAACATATCCTTAGCATTTCTAAAATGACACAAGGATCTCTCCCACTTTTGTCTAATCATCATATGAATTATCCTGCTATAACATTTTATAGCATAGGACTTATCTGGTTGTGTACATAGCATGGAAACATGACATGGAAATCTCAATTTCAATGATGCTCATCATGTGTCAAAACACTTGAATCTTGCTCAATTATTTTCCATGTGACAAGAACTCTTTCTTGTCATTTTGATATTGACTTACTTCAATATTTTATCTATGTAATTTGGCTTCAATCATACCAGGCACTTCAATCCATCTATTATAGATATCGATGCCCAATATCTTCTAAGCCTTTCATCAATAAGAAAATCTTAACCATGTTAATTTAAAATTACATATTTTCTAATCAACCCTGTGTCAGCTACATAAAGTATTGGAAATATGTCATAGCGCTCCCACTTAATTTCTTGTAACTCTACAAGCATCTTTATTGTTCATGATGGAATCAAATTCTTTTGATAACTTCATTAAGGTAAAGATTTCAACTTCGTTATGCTCACTTCAACCATTGAAGTGTGCATATCTTTCCAGCAACCTTTTGAATTTTACAAAACTCTCAGACTATGTCAAGTACACATCCTCGATCAAACTTCCTCGAGAGGAGAGTTGGTTTTGTTATTCAACTACCATATCATAATATGTAACTTTTGCTAGAACTATCCGCAAAGACTAAAGCATCACCACGGAAGATCAAAATCTTGTAGTAGTCAACTCTTTGAACTTCGTCGAAAACAACTTTTCGATAAGTACAACTTTCAAAAGATGTAAAATCCATGTCTTTGTCGCTATATAGACCCTTTTTCTATCGTTAGGTATCATGCCTATCGAAAGGACTACCAAGTCACATACTTGATATTCATACAAGGATACTATGGCGGATATAATGACTCATAGTCAATTTTACGAAGTCAGGGCCCATCATTTGCTTCCTTTATAAAGTCCAGGTCCTTTTGTTGTCAAAACAACACTGTACTCTTAAACCACAAGTTGGTCTAAGTACAAAGTTTTTGGACTTTTGTGGTTCAGTTCGCAAACTCATTTGAAGTATCTACAACATTTGTAGTGTCTTCTACTTAGTCAAAATAGCAAACCCCGGAACAACTTCCAGTGCTGCGCTATTCTTGACATGATAACAAAGATTCTCTAATCTCGTTGAGTTTATACTGTGCTCCCACTCACTTGTTTTGCAAGAACTACTTTCTCGAGAAATCAACCCTTTCTGACAAACAACATTTGTCTTTTGGTTTGGTGATAGGAGAAATACCCAATGTTTTATTTGGGATAAGCTTATAAACATATATTTATCCTATTTTGGTTGTAAACATTTTACACATGCTATGCGTACCAAAACTTAAGAAAATGACAATTCGGGTCACTACCCAAACCATATCTTATATGTTGTCAATTTCAACGGATCATGATGGTTCTCTTTTCAGTGTAAAAGCGGTTGTCCTTAATGTATAAACTACAAAACTATAATGGCAATTTTATTAATATTACCATGTCCAACAAGGTTTGATTTTGTTTCTTGAATACTCCAAACTAATGTGGGGTATTCGAGAAGTATAAGTTGTAGAACAGTTCTGCAACTTTTCAGATGTTTTGCTAAACTTGTAACTCAAACTTTATCCTTTATGATCCAATCATAAATACTTGATTATCTTGTTACATTGATTTTTTTACTTCATATTAACAACCTTTTGAACCAATTCAAAATGTCAAACTCCGTTCTCTTTAAATAGATATACTCACGTATCTACCCAAATCATCGACATAATTTTATGAAGGAAAAATTAATCCATCATACATGACTACACATAATGGACTATATACATCAATATGTATAATCTCCACTAATTTAGTCGTCCATTCTACTTTGGCCTAAGAACGAAATTCTAGTCATCTTGTGGAAGAGGTCTCACAAACGTCAATTTATTCGAAAACAAAATGACTCCGGAAGTCCATCAATATGGAGTTCCTTCATGTTTTCCTTTCCGATATGAACTAAAATGGTGGTGTCACAATTTAAGTGAAACTCTTTTACGTCTTGCAACATTTAGCATTTAGTCTTATAGATGTTTACTTTACCAACATGATTTATATTAACATATCCATCAATTATGGAATATGGTCATAGTTTGAACAATCTCACTTGTTCTCACAAAAGACTAGAACAAAATAACAACTTATTAAGTTCTTAAAATAAATCTTGAATGTTTGGTTCGATACGACAATGAACACAATAACACTTTATTTTTGTTCTTGTCATAATCGATTACACATCTATTACTAGTTCCTTTTAGGCCCTTGTATTTCTTGCATTGCGTTGCTTTGTATGACAATTCATACCAACCAATGTGGTATCAAAATACCCCAAATACTTTGTTAACTAGTAATACATCTATAACTTGTATATCAAGCATATACTCCTGAGCTGGACCTTTCCAGTTATATTCTTTTCTGCCATGTATCTTTTTATAATTCTATTTTTAATATTCCTTTCCTTTACAGAAGAATTATTCAACATCAAACAATGCTAGTCTTACTAGCTCATTTTCTTTGGCGTGTTAGTCATATACTATCACCCATTGAGTCATACTTTGAGTTTGATTGTTCTACTAATATCACCATATTAATAGTATTCTTCTAGATTCCACTCTTAGCAATCTCCAAGTAAGGTAAACGACTTTACCCATACTTTTAATCCATACCATCATA
The DNA here is from genome assembly GCA_028641055.1 of Alopecurus myosuroides. Classification (NCBI taxonomy): domain Eukaryota; kingdom Viridiplantae; phylum Streptophyta; class Magnoliopsida; order Poales; family Poaceae; genus Alopecurus; species Alopecurus myosuroides. Next base: position 15,878 of record JAPCYS010003576.1, read on the forward strand.
ACAATTTTATGATTAAGCTACTATAGATGAAGGAAGAAATTTAGAGGATAATTTTTAGCGCCCAATTTATTGGAATATTCAAACGCCTAGCGTCTTCAATCATTGCATATATTCAGATAATATAAGAAAACATTGTCACGCTAAATTATACTCAGTCATGTTGCCACAAATAAGTTTCTAGATATCAATATATCTTTCACTTGATTGTTTCTGAAAACAACTCTTTTCAGTTCCTAAATCACCTTGATCAACAAAACATTCTTTTGAAGATAAATTAATATGGAAGCAACCATGACTCTGGGTTCTAAGTAGGAATTAGTTGCTCTCTAGATCAATCAATAATTAATCATATGGAGCTAGGTAGGAAATACCAAAAATCTACAATAGGATTCAATTTTAAATTTCACTAATACGGTACCAATCTTAAATGTTTTTTACCAGATCATAACAGTTATATCTCAATTAACAACCTAAGTGTAAGGTAGTTATGTGGATGGCAATGAATACTACAATTTGTGCAAATTCACTTTGATTGGTTGTTCATGATAAATAAGTTCAAGTTAATTCAAAATTATGCCATGAACTCCCACTCAAAAACAACATACCCCTTAGTCGTCTTTAGTGATTACACGAACCAAATTCACTACACCAAAACCGATCATCACGTGATATGATGTAGCTTCAAAGGAGAACATCAACATGTTCATCATATCATCCATATGACTAATGATTTACCTTTCGGTTACGTGTTCCGAGGCCATGTCTGTACATGCTAGGATCGCCAAGTAGAACCGTAGTATTGCGTGTGTTCCAAGGCCATGTTTGTACATGCTAGGCTTGAAAACACCCGTTGTATGTGAACGTTGAGTTTGTCACACTCGATCATCATGTGGTGTCTCGAAACGACGAACTTTCTTAACGGTGCATACTTAAGGAAGAACACATTATTATCTTGATATTAAGTGAGAGGGATCATCTTATAATGCTACCGTCGCTATCTAAGCAAAACAAGATGCATAGAAGGATTAACATCATATACATCACATGTAAGGATAACGTGATACGATATGGTCCTCCTTGCACTTGATCTCCATCATGTGCATTATGGTATGATCTTCATCATTCCACTGGCGTGGTACCAAGTACCTTGGCACCCCAATCTTGATTGTCCATCAATAATAAGACAATCATATGGATACCTTCCGGTATATCAATAATTTACAAAAGAGATCGTCTCATAATCAAATTTTTAACATTGACCATATCAATTCACATGCCCAGCAAAAACTAGTTAGACGCTTCTAATTTATTTTTGCATAATTTACGTGGCTTAGGGCTTTCGAGGATAGAATCATTCATACCTACGAACATCAACCACAACGTTGATAAACATATTTTTAACAACCCTTCGTAGATTAAATCTTAACTATAGTAGGAGAAACAGACACCCGCAAGCCACTTATGCAATACAAGCTGCATGTCAGTTGTGGAACAAGTCTCATGTGCGTGGACATGTAAGGTTAGTCCGGGCCGCTTCATCCCACTATGCCACTAAGATCATAAAATAATCAAGGAGGTAATAACATGATCATAAACGCCCATATACACCTATGTGTTCTACCCGTACAAAACATCTACGCATAGATCCGGCTCTGATACCACTGAAGGGGTCGTTGCAGAGAAAACAAAAAATTTCCTACGCGAGAGACACCCAAAAGGCCAAGATCTAATCTAGGAGATGAAGTGCAACGGGCAAAGAGAGGGTTAAGGAGAACACATACCCTCGAAGACACAAAGTGTTACGAGATCAAATCTCGTTGTTGGCGTAGTCGTACTCACACCGATCCCGATAGCGAGAAGATGTGCACCGCAATCCGGCGGTGCCTTCGTGATCGGTCACACGTACGGTTGATGACGATCTCCGTTCCCTCGATCCAGCGGGGCGCAGAAGTAGAGGATCCCTCAGAACTCCACCAGCACAACGGCGTGGTGGTGGTGAAGAATCCCATGGTCAGGGCTTCGCCAAGCCGGAGACCATGGAATGGAGCAGCGGGTGGAGAGGAAATGAGGTGGGCAAGTGTGTGTGAGAAGAGGAGCTCTCACCCTCCTTTTATAGGGGAGGGGGAGGCAGCCCAAGAGGGCGTGCGGCCAGCCATGGTGGTTCCCCCACCTCTTCCCTCTTCATGTGAGTGGGAGCCCCACTCACATCCACTCATTTTCCCTTAAAACTCCACTTAGAAAATCCAAGAGTTTTTCTTTAATAAATAAATTAAACATTTTTATTTCTTTATTTCAGCATTTGGTAATTCTATTAACAAACTTTTGCATATAGCACCTCGAATCATTTTTTAATTCTATTAACAACCATTCGACGAAAAACCCCTTGAACTATTTCAATTTTCCCCGAAACAATTTCGGTGCTGCTCAAAATATTCTTCGGAATTACGTATCCCCTCAAACGCGTCATCGAACCTTAAGTGTGTCACCCTACGGTTCGCGAATAAGATAGACATGATCGAGACTCCTCTCCGATCAATAATCAATAGCGGGATCTGGAGATCCGTGATGACTCCTATATATTCAACGATGACTCTCGTGATCGTGTGAACCAACAACGTCGTGAACTATTCCCTTTGTCTCGCGATATTTTACTTGTCCGAGATTCGATCATTGGTATCAACCATACCTTGTTCAATCTCGTTACCGACAAGTACTCTTTTCTCGTTCCCATGATATAACATCCTTGTGATCATATCACGTGCTTGCAAGCGGTGTTGATGTGATATCACCGAGAGGGCCCAGAGTATATCTCTCCGCCATTTTGGATGGACAAATCCCACTCTTGATCCATGATCCTCAACTAATACTTTCCGAATACCTAACGATACCTTTATAGTCACCCTATTACGGTGTGACGTTTGATGACATCAAAGCACCCTTCCGGTATCAGTGATTGACATGATCTCATGGTCTAAGGAATAAGTTACTTTGTATGTATGATATAACAATGTAAACTTAATGACTTGATCGCATTGCTATATTCAGTTTTGGTATATGTTCATCACATCATTCTTCTAATGACATGACCCCATTATTAACAACATCCAATGTTCATGATCAGGAAACCTTGATCATCTATTAATCAACGAGCTAGTTAAAAGAGAGGCTTTACTAGGAACCATTGTTTGTTTATTAAACACACATGTATCAACGTTTCCAGTTAATACAATTCTAGCATGAGAAATAAACATTCATCATAAACAAGGAATAAGATAATAACCATTTTATTATTGCCTCTCGGGCATATTCCCTTCAATATATTTGATAGAAGCAACAATTGTGGCACTATCTTCCCGGTAATGCTTGTCTGATTCGTTTCTCATTGAGTCCATGATCTCAAACCTTTCTGCTTTAAAGTTAATATTAACCAGATAGTAGTGGCCACAGAAAATTTGTCGTACTGAACTTAATTTTTGTAGTACTGGAAACATGACCTACAAAAGATATTAAAATTGTACACTGAAACTAGATACCAACATATAATCAAAAGAAATACATGGTTGTATAAGTACACAAGAAAAACAGAGAAAACAAAACTTGTGTCACTACCTGTTCTTTGTGATACAAACGGTTTGTATCTAGGACTTTGAAAACTTCTTGAGTTCCCTCGAATTAAAAGCACGATCTCTTAATTTGTTCTACGCATGAAGAACAGAAATGAGAAAAATAAAAATGACCTTAAATAAGTTTGGAGGGCTACAAAAGAATACACATTTGTGTTCAACATCCTAAGAGACAAGATATAAAAATGTACTTTCAGGCGGAATAGCTCTTGAACTAAAAAACTTACAAAGTTATTAAGATACATTATGAATTTTTTCTGTCCAGCCATTTCCTTTGAAAGAACATGCAGAGCAATCTAGCAAGTTGAATTGCTTAGCCAGCCTCCTGGTGCTATTGAATCTGCTAGATCTGGTGTGAAAATGAAATTACTTCCATAGTCAATAATCATATTCTTCTTCAACTGTGATCCTGAGTTAGCACCATGCTGAAAAATGGTATTATACAGGTCCATAGCATCATTTGGGACAATGACTGCAGTATTTTTGCCATACTGCACAAATGAAGACTATTGTGCCTTCCCTGCCTTAACAATCTCTTCTGATGAGCTTGAGGGACTGGAGTAATGCTACCCGGCTCTTCAAGATCATAGTTTTCCAATAGATGCTTTCAAATCTACTTCCTCATCGTTGTTTGGTCTTTCTTTAGCTGCTGTCAACTCGCATTGTGACTTCCCTATTTCACCCATGGTGCTAGGCTTGGTTGAGCAGCTGTTTTTTGGGAAGAAAACCTCGTCCAACTAGTCTGCAAGCTTACCACACTCTTCCGCTGGTCCATAAAAATGATCCTCGTTACTGGATGTGATTACTGGCAGTCCACTTTTTGACTCAATGTAACTTGTCACTTGTTCGGTTTCCTGTGGGTCATCGAAACCAAGATCAATTGATGGCGCTTCACGAGGCAGCCATCGTCTCCGTGGGTCATCATGGACACTGTTTCCAAATTCAAGTTTCTTGCTCGTCTGAGCTCCAACAAAAGTCTCAACTTCCTTTACCAATTTATTGGTTACCGCTTGGACTTCGCCAACACTTGCAGGGATTTTTGTTTGCTTGTTGGTACTTGTAGGGACCTTTCGACGGGGATTCGTACTTGGACTAATAGTATCCTTCTGAAGCAACATTGTACTTATTGATGCCTTTGATCTTGTAACCGGGCTAGTTGATTCTTTCAGATTTTAAATGCTGACATTGACCTAGTAACAGGCCTCCTAACAATGGTATGTGGGCTCTGAAGTACCTCATGTCCTTTCTGCAGCGAAGCTGGCGTGTGCGGCTTTAATTCCGTGGTGTCAGCAATTTCCTTAGGCATCACTGATTGAATTGCATGCTGGTGAGCTGTGCTAACAGGGATTGTTGGAGACTCATCCGCCCAAGTAACAACCTTTTTTCCTGTAGATTGCGCTTTCCATCCAAAAAATGCAGAATCTTTAGGTTTGATTTGCATGTTTTGGGCATCGGACAGAGTGTTAGGTGTTGATGAATCAGTTATATCCCTGATGGCATGCACTCAAGTATAGTCTTCTTTATGATCGAAACAAGCTCTAACGCCAAGGTGTGTACGTGAAATGGCAGTTGATCGACCTGAATTAAAGTTGACAATATCAACTTCATTGCTTAACTGTGATCCAGAATCATAAAACTTGATGTGTTCTAATGCATCAGACACAACATTCAGCTCAGGTGCCTCATGCACTGCTTCACTGCTTTCAACATGCGCTTTTGCGTTGTAGGTTTCTTGAGTGTAGATACTGCCTAATTAGTTGCGGAGACCAGGGGCTCACAATCATCCTGGGCATTTATACTCGTCTTGTTTTGTCTCCACCATAATACATTTGATTGGCCCTAACATTTGCAAATTGAGGGTGAACAACATACTCTGTTGGTACACTAATCTGTATTGGTTTTGCGTCCTCTGTCTCAAACTTCTTATCATGAAAAACAATGTTGTCAGTTCTGTACACCCTGCGGGTACCTTTCTTTGTACACGGTATCGGGTTGGAAACCTTCCTCTTCTTGGGGACACTAACAAAGTCACTATTTGTACTGTTGTCTTACCTTTCTTTGCGAACAACTGATTCATGAACTAATGAAGTGTCTTCGTTTTTTGCTTTGATATCTGGCATCACTACAAGTGTAGTTGCTGTGTGAGGTAGTGTGTTCTCCAACTGGACTATTTTGAACAGTGATGTGTTCCTTTTGGTCTCTCCTACTTGACACTCTTTTAGTTGACTTTACGGGGGTTGTGTGTTGTACATCTTCTGCATGTTTGTTGTTCACTGTGACCTTGCTGAGGAATTTGGCAACTGCTAGGTCAATGTCAATACTCATTTTAGAAGATTAAAAATGGGGTAAAAATAACAACTAGAACAAGAACCATTTTTTTGTTGTTTTTGATAAACAGAAGCAAACAAGACAAAATAAAATAAACTAAGCAAAACTGAAACAAAGTAAAGAGATTGGAGGTGAGAGACTCCCCTTGCAAAAATCCTCTTCCTCCCCGGCAACGACGACGGAAAGAGTGCACTCGTTGGGAAACTTCAAGAGGAAGGTATGAAGAGCACAACAACAAATTTCCCTCAGACAGAAACCAAGGTTGAATCGACCAGTAGGAGAAAGAAATAACTTCTGAAGGTTGAAGAGAGCTGATTTTGGCAGGGCGCACTACCGGTTCTGCAGCAACGTGGAATCTACACAACACAATCAAAGTACTTTGCCCCAACGAAACAGTGAGATTGTCAATCTCACCGGTTTTGCTAACACAAAGGATTAGATGTATAATGTGGAAAATAGTACTTGTTTGCAATAATGAAAAGAGAACAGTGATGACAGTGAATGAGAGGAAAACAGTAATTGCAGTAGGAAAACATTGGTTGTAGTGGTTGTATTATCAGAGTAAAGAAATGGATCGGGGACCACAGTTCACTAGTGGTGTCTCTCCGAAACAGATAGATAACATGCTGGGTAAACAAATTATAGCTGGGCAATTGACATATATAAAGGATGCACCGTAGTGCATATGCATGACATGATGATTACTATGTGATTCATGCGGACATTACAACATAATTCATAGACCGTTATCCAACTCCATCTATGACTAATAATCCACCCTCGGAGCGTCATCCAATCAAACCTCGGGTATTAAGTTGCAAGCAACAGGTAATTGCATTAAGTAAAGTGTGTAATATAAACAATGTAAACATCATTGTTTTTTCCTAATGGCAGCAACACATCCCCCACCCGTTATGTTTCTGTCACTCGAGCGTGAGTGAAAGGGAGGCATGAACCCACTATCGAGCATAAATACCCCATCTTGGAGTTATAATCATCAACTTGGCCAAAGCATCTACTAGTAACGGAGAGCATGCGAGATCATAAATAACATAAACATGATAGATTGATAATCATTGGACATGGCATTCAATATTCATCGGATCCCAACAAATACAACATGTAGCATTACAATAAGATGATCTTGATCATGTTAGGCAGCTCACAAGATCGAAACATGAGGCATAAAGAGGAGATAACAACCATCTAGCTATTGCTATGGACCCGTAGTCCAAGGATGAACTACTCACGCATCACTCCGGAGGCAGGCATGGTGATGAAGAGCCCTCTGGTGATGATTCCCCCTCCCGGAAGGGTGCCGAGGAGAGCTTCAGAACCCTCCCGAACTAGGGTTGACGATGATGGCAGCTATGAAACTTTTGGTGGAAAAAGGCTCGGGTCTTTAGGGTTAACCCGTGGAGGAGCTTAAATAGGTGAGAGGGCAACGTCGGTGGGTGGCCAGGGGGCCACACCACCTGGTGGAGCGGTCAGGGGGGCGCCACCCTATGGTGTGGGCCCTCCAGGGCCCCCCTCTGGGTCCCCTCAGGACTCCGTGTACGTGACAGATTTCTAAGACCCTGTGATTTTGTTTCGTCCAATTCCGAGAATATTTCCAGAACAACTTTTGTGAAACAAAAAACAAAAGAAAACATGAACTGGCTCTGTGGCATCTTGACAATAGGTTAGTCCCAGGAAATCCATAAAAATGACATAAAGTGTATAGGAAACATGTAGCATATGGCATGAAAACTACATGGAACATCAGAAATTATAGATACGTTTGAGACGTATCAAGCACCACCACGAGAGGGCATCTCCACAACCAGAACCCAAACTTATTACCCGATGAGAGGAATCAAATCAAAAGCCTATTCCTCGGATTGAGAAAAAACATGATGCAACAACCATACATAACCAGCAGGGCTGGAGAGAGTGAAATTACCTTGACATACTACTTGATGGTGATACCGCACATCATGTCCACCACCAAGCAGCAACATCCTCTCCAACAAGACTAGAGGCATGCCGCATACACCGCTGCGCAACTCGTGCCACGATCTACAATTTGTTGTTGATATGAAATGCCAGACTTGTGAATTCTCTTGCATGCCAAAAAAAAATTAAAACCACACAAGTTCAATCAGTTGCAATATATGCTCTCTACTGCCTAAACATCCAATAAGAACAACACTTGATATAACCAACAACCCACGATATAAACAACACTTGATAAAACCACCGAGTCCTAAATAACTAGATCATTGTCGGCTAGATGGCTGGTTCATGGAGCATGCCAGAGTAAAGACGAATATTCGTAGGAAATGAAAAGCTTCCCTAGAAGTCAAGGACTAGCACAATGGTGAAACAAATAAATCAAAACGCACGAGTCATCTTTGAAATCAGTGGGATATATAGAATATATTATCTTGAAATTCATGGCGCAAATAGAGACGATCTTGAAAATGGTAGCTCAACTTTGCGCAAATCAGTATGCAAGTTGCACATGGCAACATGTAATGAAACAATGTGTGAAACCATAACACTTTTCATTAATTTATTCAATATCAACAGTAATACAGACTTTCTAATAAATAGTGAAAGGTAGCAGACCTTGACTTAAGGTAGCATAACAACATTATAACAATGTACTACTTGCACAATTGCAGAAGTATTGCACACAATTCTAGTACTCCATTGAGTTTATGCAAGAAGGGCAGTTTTAGGAACAACCATGATTCGCAACATATGCTAGAGATACTAAATGGTTAACAGCATGTTTCAACATATGCTAGAGATACTAGATGGTTAACAGCATGTGACTCACAGAAACAAATACATTTCTTGTGCATATCCATACCAATTGACAGTCACTACCATCTTAATAATAACATTCTAGTAATGGGAAGCTATAAAATTGCAATCACCTTCACCAGCAGATAGAAAAGAAAGAGGGTGTCCTGGAGATAGTACAACTTCTTTAATTCCTTTATGTTCCCTATAAAAAAATGACGCAAATCATCAGAAGATCACAAATAGAGGTGTCAAACAGCTACATTACTACATATGATACATGTTGCATCATAGATGGTCAAGTTAGAAACTAACACTGACTAAAACAAATAAGATTTGCATGTCAATCACTCTCAGAACCAAATGTCACTCAAGAAACAAATTTACACGCTCATATGACATTTGACAATCTCAGTTTCGAAAGAAAGAGAGGTGAGGGCACAGAACCTTGAGGACACTAGGCGAAGACACGCTAACAAGAGGGGATGGAGGGGCCAACAGGCTTGGTCGTCTTTGTGATGAACACCATTGTCGGCTCGCTGGCCTCCTTCGTATCCGAGAAACACAATGCGAGCGACAGTTGGATCATCCAACGGAGGATTAGCAGGTGTGACTTGTTTCGCTGCATGCCGAGGCTTCCCGTGCCCTTCGTATGCACGCAAGCAACACACACAAAAAAGGTCAGAACTAATGGAGGTCAATGACGGGCGCATGGGAGAGGTGGACTCGATGGGGCGTGCGATGGAGATCACCTGGCGGCGAATCTGGTGCTGTCGGGTGCATCCCTCCACACGGTCCCTTCTCTCCATGTTGGTGAGATCCCACGCCAAATAGCACGGACGTCGCCGGCTCCTCTTCGACCTGTGACGAGTGCGGGAGGACGGCAGTGGGTACGAGAGGCTGGTGGAGAAGGGATTTTGCCATGCGGTGGGGAGATATGAGAGGAGGGAGGTGCGCGGTGGCCGAGGGATCTAGCGAGGTGAGAGGCGGCGCGAGGGATCTGGCGAAGTGAGAGGTGTGCGACGACCGAGGGATCTGGTGACATGAGAGCAGGGGAGGGGAGGCGAGAGGGAAGGTGGGGTTCGTCATTTGGATCGATGGGCGGCTCTCTGGGGAGAGATGAGAGGAGGGAGGCAGCACAAGTTGGGGAAGTTAGGGTTTGGAGGCGGCTCTGTGGGGATAAAGAGATGGATGCGGCCGTGTGCGCTCGTGCCAAAAAGTTTCGGACCGCTCTATTTCTAAAATTTCCAAAATTTTCCCTCCATACCCTCATTTATTTACATTGCTATATTTGCACCTCACCCTAGATTGGCTGCAGGTAGGGTCGGCCTCTTCTTGACCCCACAAGACAGTCTCTTGGAATAGACAAGTGTAGTGTTAATAAACTTCTTTTACTTTCCAACATTATTTGCTAAAAATAGTTGCCTTTTCTAACTAAGTTGGAAATCATCACCAACTATATTTAGTAGTTTAATCGCAAGATACAAATATTGTGAAAATATCAAGAACAATAACTACTATATAAAAAGTCTTCACGTGATGATGGTTCGTTGGTACGTTGCCTTCAATCTGTGGGTCCGTATCGTATGTCTCCTTGAATCTATCCACTATGGATCGCTAACAAAATCGGTTTCCTAATTCAGTTAAGGAAAAAAAGGGTGACCAAGTAACGTACGATTCCTCTCACCGTTGTCCGTGTGGCGTTCCCGGCCGTGTATGTCATGGAATTCTCAGACGTGCTGAATTCCAACTATAGCTAATAAAAAACGGAGCCCGCAAGGCAGGGTTGTATGATGATTCGATTGGTCTCCAGCTTAACGCTGGAGGAAAGGAGCCCTAGACCAATCGTTGGCGTTGCCGACAATAGGAGCAAAATCCATGCATGACCGGGATGGCAGCGACTGGATATCTAGCATAGCGCTATGCTCGCTCGGGGTCGATGCGCCCCGTGGTGCTGGAGCTCGAGCTGGGTGACGCGAGCCAGGTCCATCCAGCCACCGCCAGGGATTGTTCTGGATCCCGTCCCGTGAATTAGTGGAGTAGAAGAGGACAAAGGAGGTTGTTAAGCTGTTGTTGGGGAAGAGCCATCCAATTGCATGACATGGAAATCGAGCATGCACGGCTGACCGGGTTGTGGCAGGAACTAGGCCGAGGCCAAGAGACATATCAACATCGCCATGGAGCCGGGCGAGGTACAACGGTCGTCGTGGTGGCATGGTCGCCGGGAGCCTGGCGAGGCAACAACGAGGTCAGATGTCAGAGCAGCGGAAGAGGGAGCCTCGCGAGAAGCACAGTCTGCATTGGTCGTCAAACAAACGTGTCGGCAGGTGGAAGACCCATGAGCAACACCACGTCGAACTTGAAGGAGGCGGACACGCGACTGCCGAGTACGTTTACTGCATGAACTATGCTTGACCATGTGCATGGCCTCAGGCCGCTGGGTGACGCCTGGCCGTCTCCACCCGTGGACGCCGTCGCGATAACTGCATCGCGAGCGACGCGTGTGCGTCTCCTCCTTGATGCTGGACGCTGCTTGACATGACCACGCCAAGAACTGCAACTTCATCGCGAGCGCCTATTGGACGAAGAGCTCACTGCTGGGAGATGTCTGAACAAACGCGGCTCTCTTTCCTGAAACTCAGGCCAGGTTTGTTTAGTTGACACTTTGATCGATTTCTTCAGTAGCTAGCCCGATCATGTTGACATGAGAAAAGACCACTTGTACTACTGACGGTAGAAAAAAAATCATCACTTCAGTTGTTCTCCATTAACAAAATAAATCAATTATGAATGATTTGGATTATGTGCTGCTTGGTCGGCGACGATGTGCAGATAGGTCCGAAACAACCAAATAGAATAAAAAAAAATTACGCTTCATTCCAGAAAAGGATATGGCTAGAAACTATACATCTCATCTTATAATTTGTACGGTTTTTTCCTTTTTGTATGGTGTTTTAGATTCTTTTCAAATGTTGTCGGTCTACAAATTGAGGCATTTGCAACCTTCTAATAAACCGCACGTTTCCTCATGTGTTGAGTTAAGAAAAAACCAAAGATTTAATTATTTTGGAACAAAAGGAGTACTACTTAAAAATAACGTACTTCATAGTTGGTGGAAATATGCAAGGAAATACCCCCGGGTTAATACAAATGTTTTTAAATATGTGTCGGCTATATGGCAAAGAGTAGTCAAATGCGATGGTATTCTTATCTCTACCTCATGGGAAAAATTATAATTTTCTTACGTGATGGTGTCTACGCACAACCATATACTTGTGACCATCCTACGGTTTGTGATTCTTTTTAGGCGGTTAATGGCAAAACCGTAGAAGAATAAATACTAAAATGGTAAAATCAAGGACTGTGAAGGGTTTTGCTCCGTCTTCGACGATTAGAGTTTCATTTCCACCGCCATGACGGATAGTTCGCATAGGAGTCCTAGAAATAATTTCATCAGAAGTAAACCAATATTTTCAGAAGATTAAACACCAAGATACGACAATTATCTCGAAAAAGTGTTCACACAAATGAGCTATCATTTACGAAAATTCATGGCTTTCGGGCCAAATCAGAGGTGTAATGGCCACATTCATGGCATAGTTTGTTGAAATGTGCCTACATTGCGCACACGGGTGCACCTTGGAACAATAAACAATATTTCCAAAGAAAGTTTTATTTTTCTACGAATAAAAATACCATTTTCCATTTTCAGAGTGTCAAAAACGGTTTTTTTGTGAAGCAACTACCAAAAATATGATGCAAAAAATATAGCGCATAAATTTATAAAATTATTAGACCATATTTTATCTAAAATAACCAAATTACTACCTCTAAACAACTTCACATACACCTCTTTTGAAAAAGACAAATTTCTGCCGAATCAGCTAAAATCGGGCCAAATTTAAACTACAGGTGCCTCGTAGTTTGCTCGCGATTTTTTGTAAAATCATTTTTTAGGTACACAAGTACCTATTTCTTCAGAGATACACCGACTGTTGTGCGAGATTCAACACCTAGCTTCAAATAGTCATGTCCCCCGTTTACCTTGTATTTTGAAATCGGCATAAAATGTTCAAAAAAATTCAAAAAAATGGATACCTTTGCAATATGTCCTTATTTGTGACCTAGTATCCATCAAAAGTAATAAACTTGGAATACGATAATTTTCGCGAAAAACTGTTCACATAAATGAGCTATCATCTACGAAGATTCATGGCTTTCGAGGCAAATGACGGATGTTATGGCCACATCCATGGCATAGTTTGTTGAAATATTCTCATATTCCACACAAACATGCATCTTGGAACAACGAACAATGTCGACGAAGAAAGTTTTATTTTTTTCTCCGAATAAAAATACCATTTTCCATCTTTTGAGTGTCAAAACGGTTTTTTTTGTGAAGCAACTGCCAAAAATATGTTACAAAAAGTGTAGCGCATAAATTTATAATGTTATTAGACCACATTTTATCTAAAATACCCAAATTACTACCTCTTAACGTCTTTACATACACCTTTTTTGAAAAAGACAAATTTCTGCCGATTCGGTTGAAACCGGGCCAAATTTGAACTACAGGTGCTTCGTAGTTTGCTAGTGATTTTGTAAAAATCATTTTTAGGTACACAAGTACCTATTTCTTGAGAGATACACCGATTGTTTTGCGAGATTCAACACCTAGCTTCGAACGGTCATGTCCCCCGCTTTGACCATATTTCAAGATCGACATAAAAGGTTCAAAAAAATTGATAGCCTTCGCAATATGTCATTATTTATGACCTAGTATCCATCAAACATAATAAACTTGGAATACGGCTATTTTTCGCGAATAAGTGTTCAAAGAAATGAGTTATCATCTATGAAGATTCATGGCTTTCGGGGAAAATTATGGATATTATGGCCATATCCATGGCATAGTTTCATAAAATGTGTCCATATTCCACACAAACATGCATAATGGAACAAAAAACAATGTTGCCGAAGAAAGTTTTATTTTTGTGAATAAAAATACCATTTTCCATTTTCAGAGTGTCAAAAATGGATTTTTTGTGAAGCAACTACCAAAAACATGTGGCAAAACTATACCTCATAAAATTATATAACTATTAGACCATATTGTATCTAGAAATAACCAAATTAATTCCTCAAAAAATCTTTTCGTACACCTTTTTTGAAAAAGACACTTTCTGTTGATTCGATTGTAACCGGGCCAAATTTGAACTACGGGTGCCTCGTAGTTTACTCGTGATTTTTTTGTAAAAATCATTTTTAGGTACAAACATACATATTTCTTCAAAGATACACCAATTGTTTCACAATATTCAACACCTAGCTACAAACGGTCATGTCCCCCATTTTGACCATATTTCGAAATCGACATAAAAGGTTCAAAAAATGGACAACCTTCACAATATGTCATTATATGTGACCTAGTATCCATCAAAAATTATAAAATTGGAATACGGCAATTATCTCGAAACGTGTTCACAGAAATGAGCTATCATCTACGAAGATTCATGACTTACGGGGCAAACGACGGATGTTATGGCCAAATCCATGGCATAGTTTGTTGAAATGTGCCAATATTCCACACAAATATGCATATTGGAACAAAAAACAATGTTGACGAACAAATTTTTATTTTATCTGAATAAAAATAGCATTTTCCATTTTTGGATTGTCAAAAATGAGTTTTTTGTGAAGCATCTACCAAAAACATGTGAAAAAATTGTACCACATAAAATTATAAAACTATTAGACCATATTGTATCTAGAAATAACAAAATTAATTCCTCTAAAAATCTTTCCGTACACTTCTTTTGAAAAAGGCAAATTTCTACTCATTCGGCTGAAATTGGGCCAAATTTGAAGTACAGGTGCCTCATAGTTTGCTTGTGATTTTTTGTAAAAAACATTTTTAGGTACAAAAGTACCCATTTCATCATATATACAACAATTGTTTTGTCAGCTTCAAGACCTAGCTATCATGTCCCCCGTTTTGACCATATTTTTAAATCGGCATAAAGAATAAAAAAAATCATGGTATAATTTTAAAATACTAATTTTAGAAGGTGAATGTTTGAATTTCATGAGTGTATATTTTAAAATCCACCTTTTGTTTTTATTTTGCATTTGAATTTTAAAAACCGATCCGAAATTATTATTTAAATTTTTTCAAACCCCTATATTAAACAATATATAAGCTTAGGAGTATTTTTTTATTACAAAAACGGTCCCTAATAGTCTATGATGATAGAGGACACCTTTAAAAAATTAAAAAATTATTTGATTGAAATTAGAGTTCAAAATCACAAGTTATATAAGAAAAGAGAAAAGAAAAAAACAAGGACCTTTAGCCCTCATAGCATGATGCTAATGGGCTGTTAGCCCACTCGACATTTCCATCACATGCTCACAACATGATGCCTATGGACTGTTATCCCACTCGGCATGCCTATGGGCTTTAGCCCACTCGGTAGAAGAAAACAGAAAAGGGGTCTTGTCCGAGCTAAGGCTAGAAAACGTAATGTTTAATAGGCCGCGACTATGTATAGTGACACACAAGATGGGATGGCTTGGTGGCTAGCACAGCTCGGTTTGGATTGGAGATCTCCGGTTTGAGTCCTCAACCATGTACACTTATGGCCAATTTTTGCTATATAAATGGGTGGGTCCCACATGGCCATAGGCATCGTGATGTGACTCATGGAGGATCCCACTGGTCAGCTATATAAATGGGCGGGTCCTACATGGCCATAGACTCATGGAAGGTCCCACTGGTTAGCAGGGGGTGTCCCGCATGGCTGGACTCACCTGCCAGCAGGGCAAATCACCCACGTGGCAGTTTGTCTAGCATGTCAGGTCCATGGTCCCCACATGTCATTGGAGGGGGAGAAAATTGACACGCCGGTAGAAAATTGACATGCGGATACGCCATGTAGGAGAAAATTGACACACAGACATAATACAAAGGCAAAATTGCTGAGGTGGACGCCCCATCATTTCCACACATCAAAATTTGCGGCCACGACCATCTAAATTGGTCACCGTCGACGAACAATAGGGAAGAAAAAAATGTTCTGTATGCATCGTGACCAATTCGTGTGAGCACACCACGAACTTTGTGACCCAAATGGTCTCTATCTTTTTGGCTTTGGCCCCTTGATGGTGCAGGAGTGCACTCGTTGGGAAACCTCAAGAGGAAGGTATGAAGAGAACAACAACAAGTTTTCCCTCAGAAAGAAACCTAGGTTGAATCGACCAGTAGGAGAAAGAAATCACTTATGAAGGTTGAAGACAACTATATAAATGGGCGGGTCCCACATGGCCATAGGCATCGTGATGTGACTCATGGTGGGTCCCACTGGTCAGCTATATAAATGGGCGGGTCTTACATGGCCATAGACTCATGGCGGGTCCCACTGGTCAGCAGGGGGGTGTCCCACATGGCTGGACTCACCTGCCAGCAGGGCAAATCACCCACGTGGCAGTATGTCTAGCATGTCAGGTCCATGGTCCCCACATGTCATTGGAGGGGGAGAAAATTGACACGCCGATAGAAAATTGACATGCAGATACGCCATGTAGTAGAAAATTGACACACGAACGTAATACAAAGGCAAAATTGCTGAGGTGGACGCCCCATCATTTCCACACATCAAAATTTGCGGCCACGACCATCTAAATTGGTCACCGTCGACGAACAATAGGGAAGAAAACATGTGTTGTATGCATCGTGACCAATTCGTGGGAGCACACCACGACCTTTATGACCCAAATGGTCTCTATCTTTTTGGCTTTGGCCCCTTGATGGTGCAGGAGTGCACTCGTTGGGAAACCTCAAGAGTAAGGTATGAAGAGCACAACAACAAGTTTTCCCTCAGGAAGAAACCAAGGTTGAATCAACCAGTAGGAGAAAGAAATCACTTCTGGAGGTTGAAGACAACTGGTTGGCAGGGCGCACTACCGGTTCAGCGGCAACATGGAATCTACACAACACAATTAAAGTACTTTGCGCCAACGAAACAGTGAGGTTGTCAATCTCACCGGTTTTGCTAGCACAAAGGATTAGATGTATAGTGTGGAAAATAGTACCTGTTTGCAGTAAATGAAAAGAGAACAATGATGGGAGTGAATGAGAGGAAAACAGTAATTGCAGTAGGAAAACAGTGGTTCAGTGGTTGTATTATCAGTGTAAAGTAATGGACCGGGGTCCATAGTTCACTAGTGGTGTATCTCCAAAACAGATAGATAACATGCTGGGTAAACAAATTACAACTGGGCAATTGACATATATAAAGGCTGCACCATAGTGCATATGCATGACATGATGATTACTATGTGATTCATGCGGGCATTACAACATAATTCATAGACCGTTATCCAAGTGCATCTATGAATAATAATCCACCTCGTAGCGTCATTCAATCAAACCTTGGGTATTAAGTTGCAAGCAACAAATAATTGCATTAAGTAAAGTGTGTAATGTAAACAATGTAAACATCGTTGTTTTCTCCCTAATGGCAACATCACATCCCCCACCCGTTACGTTTCTATCACTCGAGCGTGAGTGAAAGGGAGGCATGAACCCACTATCGAGCATAAATACCCCATCTTGGAGTTACAAGCATCAACTTCGTATGAGCATCTACTAGTAATGGAGAGCATGCAAGATCATAAATAACATAAACATGATAGATTGATAACCATTGTACATACCATGTAATATTCATCGGATCCCAACAAACACGACATGTAGCATTACAATAAGATGATATTGATCATGTCAGGAAGATCACAAGATCTAAACACGAGGCATAAAGAGGAGAGAGAACAACCATCTAGCTACTGCTATGGACCCGTAGTCCAAGGATGAACTACTCACGCATCACTCCGGAGGCAGGCATGGTAATGAAGAACCCTCCGATGATGATCCCCCCTCCCGGCAGGGTGCTGGAGAGAGCTTCAGAACCCTCCCGAACTAGGGTTGATGATGACGATGGCTACAGAAATTATGTTAGAAAAAGCCTCGGGTATTTAGGGTTAACCCGTGGAGGAGCTTAAATAGGTGAGAGGGCAATGTCGGTGGGTAGCCAGGGGGCCACACCACCTAGTGGCGCTACCAAGGGGGGTCGCGCCGCCCTATGGCATGGGGCCCCTGAGGCCCCCCTCCGGGTCCCCTCCGGTCTCCGTGTACGTGAAAGATTTCTAAGACCCTGGGATTTTGTTTCGTCTAATTCCGAGAATATTTCCAGAAAAACTTTTCTGAAACAAAAAACAACAGAAAACAGGAACTGACTCTATGGTATCTTGTCAGGTTAGTCCTAGAAAATGCATAAAAATTACATAAAGTGTATAGGAAACATGTAGCGTATGGCATGAAAACAACATGGAACATCTGAAATTATAGATACGCTTGAGACGTATCAAGCATCCCCAAGCTTAGTTCCTACTCGTCCTCGAGTAGGTAAAACGATAAAAACAAATAATTTCTGAGGTGACATGCTACCAACATAAACTTGATCATCTAAATTGTAAAAGCATATGTAAGCTAAGATCATAGTAGTTTAAACGAAGATATGATAGATATAATTCTAACAATGAAACTTAGCAATCACTTTGCATCATGAAAAGTAACACAAATAAAAGATCATGAATAATAATGCACTTGAAAGTTATATGTTTGTTTCGAGCATAAATAAAACATAGCAAAGTGATATTTCGCTTGTCCTTAAGAGTGGGGCAAAACATAAATGTCAGGACACCTTCAAAGTTCAAGTGGAAGACTAGAACAAATAATCTGAGAGCAAGTAATAACACATAATGAATCAATCATTAATAATATTTGGGACTGATGCACATTAAACTTAGAATAGCAACTACGCTCTCTTAACTGTGCATAAATTTAGAAGATGGAGAGTCAACATAAAATTAAAAGAAAGGCCCTCCGCATAGGGAAGCAGGGATTAACTCATGTGCTAGAGCTTTTTATTTTATTAAACAGAGATATTGAAAACATTTTTTTAGAGAGGTGTATGCTTATATCAACGAATGGTAAACAGAAAATACAGTACGTCACAAGCCAACTAGACTTCACAAGAGCGTCTCCCATTGTAGTATGCAACTGGTATAGAAGGTCATCCCTCTTCTCTTTTGTTTACACAATTATGCTTTGACTGATAAATCAGGGGCAAAAATAGTGAAGACAATTTTGTAGTAACCAATTTTGGGGCTAGGCACCCCGCTGCCAGCTCTTCTATCAATTTGGATAAGCGGATGTGCCACTAGTCCATGTGTGTAAAGTCCAATCAACAGGTGAGATAAAGATTCTCTATTTACGTCCTCATGAGCTAAAACAAGGGTACAAAATAGGAATAATTTTGAAAGTTTAAAGGTAGCATATGAGAAATTTACTTGGAGTGGCGGTTAAATACCACATATAGGTAGGTATGGTGGACACATTTGGTAAACTTTGGTTTTTGGGAGTTGGATGAACGAGTAGAGCTCATACTCAGTACAGGTGGAGGCTAGCAAAAGACTGGGAGCGACAAATTAAGAGAGCAGTAATGTCCATAATCATGCATAGAGACAAAAGCATTATTAATCAGAGCATAAATGGTATTACAAGTCAAGAACTAAATGATCATACAGGCTATTGGTGACTGGTTTTTAGTCATAAACATGGTGTAAGCATGTGCCAAGTCAACCAAATAAAACATTTGAAGGAGAACACCACAAATTTATGCTTCAATGTGATAAAAACAACTCATGATTATTTCAATGGCACATTAACCACTCTCATCTATTTGATACATGTCATGATAAAATAATAACTACTAAGCATTGAATTAGAATAACATCCAACATGACATAAAAAAGTCTAGCCACGGTCTATACGCGCTTCTTTTTGCACCGTTATAAGCACGAAATTTTTACTACTGCCTTCCAACACCAATCATTTTATACTAAACAAAAACTCTGCAAGAGATATATCAATGAAACAAGAGAGTACTAATACTACTCTACTAGCTAACAGCTCTAAATAATATATGCATGAAAAACAAGAGCTAAAAGGATTTGCAGCAGCTAGAAGAAAAACTAAGAATACGAGCATGGAAGAAAACAAGTATTCATATGAAAAAGCGGAGCATGACTCTCTCTCACACAAGAATGCTGGCTTCCAACTATGTTTATTGCAGCAAGGAAAACAAAACAAAACAAAAACAAACAGATGCTCCAAGTAAAGTGCATATGATATGACCGAATAAAAATATAGTTTTACTAGAAGTGAACTGATAAATTGTTGATGAATAAGGGGATGCCTTGGGAATCCCCAAGCTTAGACGCTTGAGTCTTTTTGGGATTTGCTGGGATGAACCACGGGGGAATTCCCAATATTTGGCTTTTCACTCTTCTTGATAACATTATATCACCCTCTTCTCTTGACCCTTGAAAACTTCCTTCACACCAAACTCAAAGTAATTCTCATTAGAGGGTTAGTGCATAATCATAAACTCTCATGTTCTCCTTAGACACAAGTATTATTAATACTTTTTAACATTAGCTATAGCCGCTGATGTTTTGTGGAGCAAAGAAATCCACTCAACATAGTAAAAGAGAGAATGCAAGTAAAAAGGAGGAATCTGTCAAAACCAGAACAGTCTGTAAAGACGAATTTTTTCAGGGCACTTACGTTGCTCAAATAAAAAAAACAGAGCTAGAAAAACTTTCGGAAATAGCTGAGGATTAAGCACAAAAAATTTCAGGTCATTTTGATCTTTCTGTGATTTTATACTATTTTAATAGTGGATAGCAGAAATCTGTTTCCTGCGCAGAAATCCAAATCTAACCTCAACTTTCACTAGAGGCTTTACTTGGCATAACAAATGAGAGAAAATAAAGATACAAAGGTGTTTCTACGGAAGTAAACAACAACTTTACTCAAACAAAACAGAAGAAAACATTACAAAAATAAAATCATGCATTATCTCCCAAGAAGTGCTTTTCTTTAACGCCTTTTAGCTAGGCCCAGAACACTAGAATCAAGTATTTTCAAGTGAAGAAGCATCCAAATCGTAACTTTTTCTTACAATAGAATTGAAAGGCAACTTCATTCTCTTCCTAGGAAAGTGCTCCATACCTTTCTTGAGTGGGAATTGATATTTAATATTCACCTCATTCATATCAATAACAACACCAACGGTTCTAAGAAAAGGTCTTCCCAAAACAATAGGACAAGACACATTGCATTCAATATTCATAACAATGAAATCAACAGGGACAAGGTTATTGTTAACCATAATAAGAACATCGTTAACTCTCCCCAAAGTTTTCTTTCTAGCATTATCAGCAAGACGAACATCCAAATAACAGTGTTCCTAAGGTGGTAAATCAAGCATATCATAGAGTTTCTTAGGCATAACAGAGATACTAGCATCAAGATCATATAAAGAATTACAATCAAAATCATTCACTGTCATTTTAATTATGGGCTCCCAACCATCATCTAACTTCCTAGGGACAGAGGCTTCACGTTTTAGTTCTTCTTCTCTAATTTGCATGTGAGCATTTGTAATATGTTTTTGTGAAAGACATATTCATAGCACTAGCATTAGGACTACTAGCAAGTTTTTGTAAAAACATAATTACTTCATAAATATTGTAATCATCAAAATCAAGATCATTTTTATCAAAGGTAATGGGACCATTGTCTCCCATATTTCGAAAAATTTCAGCACTTTTATCAGGAACAGTTTTAGTGGTTTGAGGCAATTTTAAACGTTTAACAGAAGAAGTGGAGGTATTGCCAACACCAATCACTTTACCATTAATAGTAGAAGGTTTACTAGCATGAGAAGGTTCAGTTTTACTAGTGGTGGTAATAGTGCAAACATTAGGTATATTATTCTTTCTAGCTATTTCATCTTCTCTTTCCCATCTAGCATGCAATTCAGCTACCATCCTAACATTGTCATCAATTCTAACTTGAATGGCATTAAAAAATTTGACGTCTTTAACATCATGAGGCATAACCTTTATTTCAAGAAGATCAACATCAAGAGCAAGGCTATCAACTTTAGAAGCAAGAACATCAATTTTGCCAAACTTTTCCTCAACAGATTTATTAAAAACAGTTTGTGTACTACTAAAATTCTTAAGCATGCTTTCAAGATCAAAGGGTACACTTCTATTGTTGTTGAAGGAATTACCATAATAATTGACATAACCATTACCATTATTAGAAGGATATGGCCTATAATTGTTGCTACCAAAATTATTCCTATAAGCATTGTTGTTTTTAATGAAGTTCACATCAACATGATCTTCTTGAGCAACCAAAGAGGCTAAAGGAACATTGTTTGGATCAACATAAGCTTTACCATTCACAAGCATAGACATAATAGCATCAAGCCTATCACTCAAGGAAGAGGTTTCTTCAACAGAATTTACCTTCTTACCTGGTGGGGCTCTCTGAGTGTGCCATTCAGAATATTTTATCATCATATCATCAAGAAGCTTTGTTGCAGCACCCAAAGTGATGGACATAAAGGTTCCTCCAGTAGCTGAATCCAGAAGGTTTCTTGAAGAAAAATTCAGACCTGCATAAAAGGTTTGGATGATCACCCAAGTAGTCAGTCCATGAGTGGGACAATTCTTTACTAAAGATTTCATTCTTTCCCAAGCTTTAGAAACATGATCATTATCGATCTGCTTAAAATTCATAATGCTGCTTCTTAAGGACATAATATTAGTAGGAAGATAATGTTTTCCAATGAAAGCATCTTTACATTTAGTCCATGAATCAATAATATTTTTAGGCAAATATAGGAACCATTCTTTAGCTCTTCCTATCAAAGAGAAAGGAAACAATTTCAGTTTAATATTATCTCCATCCACATCCTTATATTTTTGCACCTCACAAAGTTCAACAAAATTATTAAGATGGGCAGCAGCAGCCTCAGTACTAACACCAGAAAGTTGCTCTCTCATAACAAGATTTAACAGGGCAGGCTTAATCTCATAAAAATCAATAGTAGGAGGAGGTGGAGCAACAGGTGTGCTAATGAAATCATTGTTGTTTGTGCTAGTGAAGTCACATGACTTAGTGTTCTCAGGAGTACTCATTTTAGCAAGATTAAAGACAGGATAAAAATAACAACTAGAATTAGAACTATTTTTTTGTGTTTTTGATATAGATAAGTAAACCAAAAAACTAAGCAAAACAAAAACAAAGTAAAGAGATTGGAGGTGAGACACTCCCCTTACAGAAACCCTCTTCCTCCCTGGTAACGGCGCCAGAAAACTTGCTTGATGGAGGGTAAACACACACTCGTTGGGAGAACCCAAGTGTAAGGTATGAAGAGTGCAGCGACAAGTTTTCCCTCAGAAAGAAACCAAGGTTGAATCGACCAGTAGGAGAAAGAAATCACTACAGAAGGTTGTTGTCAGCTGATGTTGGCAGGGCGCAGTACCGGTTCAGCAGCAACGTGGAATCTACAAAACACAATAAAATTACTTTGCCCCAACGAAGCAACAAGGTTGTCAATCTCGCTGGTTATGCTGAAAACAAAGGATTAGATGTATAGTGCGGAAAACAATACTTGTTTGCAGTAAATGAAAAAGAATAGCGATGGCAACGAATGAGAGGAAAACAGTAATTGCAGTAGGAAAACATTGGTTGCAGTGTTTGTATTATTAGTGTAAAGAAATGGACCGGGGTCCATAGTTCACTAGTGGTGTCTCTCCAAAACAGATAGATAACATGCTGGGTAAACAAATTACAACTGGGCAATTGACATATATAAAGGCTGCACCGTAGTGCATATGCATGACATGATGATTACTATGTGATTCATGCGGGCATTACAACAAGATTCATATACCATTGTCCAACTGCATCCATGACTAATAATCCACACTCGGAGCGTCATCCAATCAAACCTCGGGTATTAAGTTGCAAGCAACAGATAATTGCATTAAGCAAAGTGTGTAATGTAAACAATGTAAAAAATCGTTGTTTTCTCCCTAATGGCAACAACACATCCCCCACCCGTTACGTTTCTGTCACTCGAGCGTGAGTGAAAGGGAGGCATGAACCCACTATCGAGCATAAATACCCCCTCTTGGAGTTACAAGCATCAACTTGGTCAGAGAATCTACTTGTAACGGAGAGCATGCAAGATCATAAATAACACAAACATGAAAGAACATGATAGATTGATAATCATTGGACATAGCATTCAATATTCATCGGATCCTAGCAAACACAATATGTAGCATTACAATTAGATGATCTGGATCATGTTAGGTAGCTCAGAAGATCTAAACACGAGGCATAAAGAGGAGAGAACAACCATCTAGCTACTGCTATGGACCTGTAGTCCAAGGATGAACTACTCACGCATCACTCCGGAGGCAAGCATGGTGATGAAGAGCACTCCGGTGATGATTCCCCCTCCCAACAGGGTGCCGGGGAAAGCTTCAGAACCCTCCCGAACTAGGGTTGACGATGACGGCAGCTACGAAACTTTTGGTGAAAAAGATCGGGTATTTAGGGTTAACCTGTGGAGGAGCTTAAATAGGCGAGAGGGCAACGTCGGTGGGTGGCCAGGGGGCAGAACACCTGGTGGCGTGGCCAGGGGGACGCGCCACCCTATGGTGTGGGCCCCCTAAGGACTCCTCCGGGTCCCCTCCGGACTCCTTGTACGTGACATATTTCTAAGACCCTGGGATTTTGTTTCGTCCAATTCCAAGAATATTTCCAGAACAACTTTTCTGAAACCAAAAACAACAGAAAAAAGGAACTGGCTCTGTGGCATCTTGTCAATAGGTTAATCCGAGAAAATCCATAAAAAATGACATAAAGTGTATAGGAAACATGTAGCATATGGCATGAAAACAACGTGGAACATCAGAAATTATAAATACGTTTGAGACGTATCAAGGTCCACGCTTGGCTCTGATGGCATGTAAACACACGTTCATTGGGAGACCCCAAGAGGAAGGTATGAAGAGTACATCAACAAGTTTTCCCCCATTAAGAAACCAAGGTTTAATCGGACCAGTAGGAGAAAGATATCACTTCTGAAGGTTGATGACAACTGATGTTGGCAGGACGCACTATCAGGCTCAATAACAACGTGGAATCTGCACACAACACAACCAAGATACTTTGTCCCAACGAAACAGTGAGGTTGTCAATCTCACCGATTTTGCTAACACAAAGGATTAGATGTGTAATGTGGAAAACATTACTTGTTTGCAGTGAATGAAAAGAGAACAATGATTGCAGTGAATGAATGGAAAATAGTGGTTGCAGTGAAAAGAAAAGTGCTTGCACTGGTTGTATTATCAGTGTAAAAGAATGGACCGGGGTCCACAGTTCACTAGTAGTGTCTCTCCATAAAAGATAAATAACATATTGGGTAAACAAATTACAGTTGGGCAATTGACAGATATAAAGTCTGCACGGTAGTGCTTATGCAAGACAAGATGATTACTACGAGATTCATGCGGGTATTACAACATAATTCATAGACCGTTATCCAACTACATCTATGACTAATAATCCACCCTCAGAACATAATCCAATCATACTTTGGGTATTAAGTTGCAAGCAACATATTATTGCATAAATAAAGTGCATAATGTAAACAATGAAAACATTGTTGTTTTCTCCCTAATGGCAACACCACATCCCCCATCCGTCACATTTATGTCACCCGAGCACAGATGAAAAGGAGGCATGAACCCACTATCGAGCATAAATAATCCCTCTTGGAGTTACAAGCATCAACTTGGCCAGAGCATCTACTAGTAACAGAGAGCATGCAAGATCATAAATAACATATAAAATATAGATCTATAATCAACTTGACATATCATTCAATATTCATCGGATCCCAGCAAATACAACATGTAGCATTACAGATAGATGATCTCAATCATGTTAGACAGCTCACAAGACCTAAACATGATGGAATAAAGAGGAGAAGACAACCATCTAGCTACTGCTATGGACTCGTAGTCTAAGGATGAACTACTCACGCATCACTCCGGAGGCAGGCATGGTGATGTAGAGCCATCTGGTGATGAATTTCCCTCCCGGCAGGGTGCCGAGGAGAGTTTCAGAACCCTCCCAAACTAGGGTTGACGATGACGGCGGTTACAGAATTATTCGTTGATGGAGGATCGGGTATTTAGGTTTAACCCGAGGAGAATCTTAAATAGGCGAAATGGCGATGTCGGTGGGTGCCCGAGGGGCCCACACCACCCGGTGGCGCGGCCAAGGGGGGTGCGCCACCCTATGGTGTGGTGGCTCCAGGGCCCCCCTCCGGGTCTCCTCCGGACTATGTGTACGTGACAGAAAAATAAGACGCTGAGATTTTGTTTCGTACGATTCCGAGAATATTTCCAGAACAACTTTTCTGAAACCAAAAACAGCAGAAAACATGAACTGGAGTTCTGGCATCTTGTTAATAGGTTAGTCCAAGGAAATCTATAAAAATGATGTGAAGTGTATAGAAAACATGTAGCAAATGTCATGAAAACAACATGGAACATCAGAAATTATAGATACGTTCGAGACGTATCAGGCCTCTGTTAGTGAGCTATATTTCTAGCGACGTTGCCACAAGCAACCTACCGAGAGACTTCAAAGTCATACTAGATTGATCACCCCGACTCCTTATCCGGGGGAAATTTTATGCTCACTACATCATACCTTCCTCTCGGGGTCTCTCAACAAGTGTGTGATTTCACACCATAAAGAGGTAGAAGAAAGCTTTCCCTAGATAGTGTGTGCCTCGCCAAAAATATTGCACATGTCTAGGGGGATCCTTCCCCTCGCTCCTCGTAGATCTTGCTTCTTGCGTCTCTCTTTGTGTTGTCAGAAAATACCAAAAAGGGGGAGATTGAAAGCGCCTTTGTCTCCTAAAAATGTTCTGGTATTTGTGATAACATGAAGGTTGTCTAATTGTTTTATTGAGTTTGAATAGATGATTAAAACTAAGAAGATTTACTTAAGTTTCTTCAGGTGATGTTTCAAAAAAAAGTTTCTTCAGGTGGCGGTTGATACGTCTCCAACGTATCTATAATTTCTTACGCTCCATGATGATATTATGCTAATTGCTACATGTTTTCTCCCTTCTTTATAGCATTTTTACACGTTTTTCGGGACTAACCTATTAACAAGATGCCAAGTGCCAGTTCCCTATATTCTGCTGTTTTTTATTTTAGAAAAGTTGTTCTGGAAATATTCTCGGAATTGGACCCCACAAAGCCCGAAGTGCCTATTTTCCCCGAAAGCATCCAGAAGACCAAAGAGGAGTCGGAGAGGGGCACCAGGGGGCGCCGCGCCAGCTGGTGGTGTGGGCCCCAGGGCTCCACCGCCTCTGCACTTTCGCCTATTTATTTCCCCCGGATGGAAAACCCTAGATACCTGATCAAATATCCCTGAAAAGTTCCGCAGCCGCCGTCATCGTCAACCCTAGATCAGGGGGTTCTGAAGCTGTCTCTGGCACCCTGCCGGAGAGGAAATCATCACCGGAGGCCTCTACATCACCATGCCTGCCTCCAGAGTGATGCGTGAGTAGTTCATCCTTGGACTAAGGGTCCATAGCAGTAGCTAGATGGTTTTCTCCTCCTCATATGCCTTCATGTTTAGATCTCCTGAGCTGCCGAACATGATCGAGATTGATCTTATGTAACTCTATGTGCTGTGTTTGCTGGGATCCGATGAATATTGAACTTATGCCAAGTTGATTATAGTATTTATTGCATATGCTATTTGTGATCTTGCATGCTTTCCGTTGCTAGTGGTTGCTCTGGCCAAGTAGTTGCTAGTGACTCCAAGAGGGAGTATTTATGCTCGATAGTGGGTTCATGTCGCCTTTTCGCCTATGCTCGAGTGACAGAAACGTGACGAGGGAGGATGTGTTGTTGCCACTAGGGAGAAAATAGCGCTGTGAGTGCCCGCGTGTACAATCATTGCTTACATTACACACTTTGTTTAATGCAGTTATCTGTTGCTTGCAACTTAATACCTAAGGGGGTTCGGATGATAACCTGAGGGTGGATTATTAGTCATGGATGAAGTTGGATTACGGTCTATGTATATTGTTGCAATGCCCGCACTAAATATCATAGTAGTCATCATGTCATGAATGTGCACTACGGTGCAACCTTTATTTGTCAATTACCCAGCTGTAATTTGTTCACCCAACATGCTATCTTTTATGGAGAGACACCACTAGTGAACCTATGAACCCCGATCCATTTTCTTACACTGTTAAACAAACCACTACAATTTCCTTCTTTCTTTACTTACTGCAAGCATAGACTATTTCCATACTATATGTCTAATCTTTGTTTTCAGCAATACCGGTGAGATTGACAACCTCACTGTACCATTGGGTGATGACCCACAAGTATAGGGGATCGCAACAGTCTTCGACGGAAGTAAAAACCAAATTTATTGATTCAACACAAGGGGAGCCAAAGAATATTTGTGAGCCTTAACAAGTGAGTTGTCAATTCACCTGCACCTGAAAGTACTTTTGTTCGCAGTGATTTATCAGTTGTAACAGTTTTATAGTAGCAACAGTAGTGAAATAGTAGCAGCAGTAGTATGAAAACAGCAGCAGCAGTAGTGTTTGAAGTAAACAACGGATTAAATACTGTAGGCATAGGGATGGATGAACAGGCGCTGCATGGATAAGAAAGTTCTAATAATGATCATGTCAGGGGTATTGCAGATAAATAAGATAAAGCATCCAAGCACTAAATAAACGGCATG
>JAPCYS010001009.1:0-44361 GCA_028641055.1 Alopecurus myosuroides
AAAAATGGCTTACGGGGCATACCGGCACCCGCATCTCAATATGAGCAGGCCAACACGTAGTCGTGTGACAACCATTTTCTACTATCCATCGTCTGCGTAAACCATCCCATAGAAATCCGACTACTTCCATTGACGTACTTCATAACATACACACATGGTACATCAACGGCATTTGAACAAGTGATATCACAACATATCTCTAAGACACAAAAGATTGAAATAAGTTGCAAATGACTCTCACTAGAGCAGAGATAGCAAATACAATCATCCAGAGGACACATGTCCCAACAATTCATCATTACAACACAGCGGAAGCATCCAAAGTGTCTGAGTACAGACAAGATCCAAATAGGCCTAAGAGGCCGGAAACGAAAAGACGGAGCCCATCCACGATGTCTCGGATCCTGCCCGGGTCCGCTATCTACTCGTCAGCAGCCTCGTCATACTCCACGTAGTAGCCACCATGGGGATCCTCGGAAACGTAGTCTGCGGAAACCACAGCCCCAAAGGGGTCAGTACAGACAAGTACTCGCAAGCAAGACTCACAAGATACCATAGTGTACCCGGCAACACCAAGTACAGATGCTTTGGGTTCAACGGAAGAATAGGTGATACAAAAGTGCGGCAGCAGGCTGCTCTAACCAACTACAGAAACACGCTACAACTTCCGGCTAAAAGAAGGGGATAAGATAGCGTATCGTAACCAACTGCTACTAACCTCAAACAAATCCATCATGGATCTCGCCCCTTATCCAAAGAAGCAATCCGAGGATAACTCACACAGTTGGATTAGGGTGACAACTTTCTTACGGTGGAAGTAATCTCTATTACTAGTCAATTTATTATAGTTAGGTGTAAGTTGTCTGAGTACTTGTTAGCCAGCACTTTCACCAAGTCATCCATAACCGCGGACAACACGGCTTCTCGAGAAGATTTAACCCTACAGGGATGCACCAATTTGGCCGTACACGTAAGAATAACCCGCCAGATGGAATGGCCCTTCCACCAAGCGGGGCACTCAACACAACTCAACTCTTCTTCGCATCAAGCCCAAAGAACCCCGTGCAAGTGAGCGCACGGCTAATCAAGCCCCACGAAGAAAAGGGGACCCTCATAGCACTCTAAGAACGTGTCTCCCTAAAGGCCGACTACAAAAGTTTCCACCCTGGCCTCGGGTTCGTACCTGCATATGCGTGCGGCAAATGGAAAACCCGAACTAAATGAGGCGATTTGGACGAGATGCGAATCGAATCAAATTGAGGGGGGCGCCCATACACGCTTCCCACATGCGGATAGTGCGCTCATCATGGATCAGTAGACAAGACCCTTTTCCTAATTAGGGTCGACACTAGCAGGCCTCAAAACCACGCCGGGCCTCCTGCCGGTGCCTTATCATCAAATTAGCATTACCTCAAACATTAGCAGGTTGTTGTTTAACATCGAGCCCCAGAATATAAGTAATATGGTAATAGAAAGTGACGGACAACCGACTCGAGCATAAACAACCCTAAGCATGCTAGTAAGACACAGGCAACAAGCAATGGGGTTATAGGTGTGGAGGATAGACTATTTCAGGGTTACAGGATAACATGTGATAGGTTCGGAACACAAGCAACGAATCTTAAGGCTAGAAGAATAGACAACGGAAAAGTATCGATATCCAGTGTGGGAAGGACACAATGGTTCATGTGAGTGAATACTTGCCTGCAAACTCAGTAGCCTGGTACTAGGCTAACTCCTCAGAAGTAGTGTCGTAAACCTCGTCTGCCTCAACGTCGTCGTCTATTCGAGAAGAAGCAAACAAACAACGCAGAGAGACAAACAATCAATAACATGGCATAATGCACAATCATGGGATGATGCATGGCAATTTAATTGATGCATCAAAATAGGCTAGTTGACATGATAACATGTTTAAATGGACCCATGTGCAATTTGGATTGCATATGGAAAGCCCATGAATTAGGGTGGGATTAAATGATCTACAACTAAACAACATGTGAAAGTGGATTAGCATGATGCATGGATGAGGAAAACAGAAAGAAAACAACAATAGCTTCAATTTGAAAAGGTGTTTACCAAGAATTTAATTTGACCAAGTTATGAATTTAGCAATTTTTAAATGATTTAAACAAGGTTTAAATTATTTAACCCATTTTAATTATTCAAAACATGAAACAAAGTTTATATTTGAAAAGGTGGTTCAATTTGGTATGGAAAACATATTTTATATGTGACATTTGAATTAAGTTTGAATTAGTTATGAATTTAATCAAATTTGTAATGAGTTGTTTGAATTTGAATTTTAAAACAATTTGAAATGTTCAAAACAGAAAACAAATGATTTAAACAGGTGGAGAATTAAATTTGGTTCAGAATACATATTTTATTTGTATTATTTGGATTTGAAATTCAAAAGTTATTTGTATTTTGAAACTAGGGACTATTCTGTAAATAAAACAGGGACTTAAATTAAAAGAAAAGGGGCATAAACGAATTACACCGCGCAGGGACCTAGACTAGGCCACTGACAGGGGGGCCCTGGCCACCGTGGCTCCTAGGTGGCGTGCGGAGTCGCTGACAGGGGGCCCCACCTGTCAGCGCTCCTCGTGAAAAAGTTTGGGTTTAATCCGCGAGGGGGGATTCGAACCCACGCCCTCGTGGGAGCGTGCGCCGCGCGGTACCACTGCGATGTGCTCGAGTTCTTGTCAGGATAGGGGCTGGTGGGAGGATAAGGTTCAGATGCGGCTACTGAAACTGAAACTGTAAGTTTCAGTTATCTGAAACTGTACCGAATGGGCAGTCGCCGGCGGCGAACTCGCAAGCTGTTGTGCTCGTGGGCCAGGTGCAGGGGCACCGTGTGTGTGCGTGCGCGTGTAGCCGTCATGCAGAGAGAGGGGAAGGGGTGGTGGAAGAGATGGCGCTCACCGGGAGGAAAAGGAGGAAGGAGGAGGTCAGTGCTGATGCGGTGGTGGTGGCCGGCGACGGCGTTGGGGACGGCGGCGGCGATCCACTGCCTCCCAGCCCCTGGCGTTGAAGCGATGATGGAGAGGGAGTGACGGGGAACCGATTCCCGCCGCTAGCCTGCGCGTAGGAGAGTCATAGCGGCGGCGATCGCCGGAGATGGAATGTGGTGGCGTTCGGTGGTGAGATACAGATAGGAGCAGAGGGTGAGAGAGAGGAAGAAAACGGCGGCGCTCGAGGGAGAGAGGTGGAGGAGGGAGCTAGGGCAGACAGAGAGCTCGTGGGTGAGCTTTAAGGAGGAGGAGGGGTGCCCGTGGCCGTCCCATCGACGCCACTGCCGACGTGGGCAGCTCGGATGAGCTGCCGTACAGGTAAGGGACGAGGGGGAGGGGTACCAGGCCGTGCTGGTGGGCTGGGCTCAGCCCACTAGCCTGCCTCTCCCCTCTCTGCGTTTTTTTTTTATTTTTTTTATTCTGTTTCTTTTTTTTTGTTGAAAAGAAAAGGGAAGAAAAGGATAGGGTTTTTGTGATAGAAAAATTTGGGGATAAATTTTATGAATTAAATATTACAGAAACACTAATGTGCAACTTTGGTTTTTCAAAAATTTAAATTATGTTGCTGTTTGTAAATTTAATTGAATTTAAGTGAATTTGATATTAAATGAATAATTGTAACTTAAGCAATTTAAAAGTTTTTGATTTCAAGTTTATTTGAAACAAATGATTGGAGTGTTTTGTAATTTTCATAAATTTCAAAATGGTTGCTGTTTGGAAATTTAATTGAATTTGAATGAAATTTGAATTAATTAGATTATTTAACTTAAGCAAGTTAATGGTTTGATCTTCCAACTTTAATGGAAACAAAAATGATGTTTGGGTTTGAAATTTCCATTTGAAAAATTGTAACAGAACAAGTATGAAACAAAAGGTTTGAAATTTGATTTGAAATTCATATGGAAAACAAGGAAAAACAAATGAAAACAAAGGAAAACAAAGGAAAACAAATGGAAAACAAATGCAATGATGATGATGTCATGATGCAAAACATAATGTAACAAAAAGCAAACATTCTAAAGGTGTTTTTCATACTTGGGATGTTACAAAACGCCCCCCTTGAAGGAATCGCGCCCCGAGATTCCTACTGAGAAGAGAAAAGGTCCGGATACTTCTTGCGAAGATCCTCTTCGGTCTCCCACGTTGCCTCTTTATCGGAATGATGAGACCACTGCACTTTCAAGAACTTGGTGCTCTTGTTGCGAGTCTTACGCTCGGTCTCATCGAGAATTCGAACAGGGTGCTCGTCATAAGAGAGATCTTCTTGCAGTTCGATGGAATCATGATCAACTGCACGATCTGGATCTTTGAAGCACCTCTTGAGCTGTGACATGTGAAACACATCGTGCACCTTGGATAGCTTTTCTGGAAGTTCAAGACGATAGGCATTTTCTGCACGCCTTGAGAGAATGTTGAAAGGACCAATGTATCTTGGTGCAAGCTTTCCTTTAACACCAAAACGATGAGTGCCTCTGAGGGGAGTTACACGGAGATATGCTTTGTCACCAGGTGCATAGACCATGCCCCTGTGCTTGCTGTCATAGTAGCTTTTCTGACAATACTGAGCAATCTTGAGATTGTCACGAATGATACGAACTTTCTCTTCGGCTTCCTTAACAATGTCAGGGCCTAAGAGTGAACGTTCACCAGCTCCTGACCAATTGATTGGACTCCTGCATCTGCGGCCATAGAGAGCCTCAAATGGTGCCATGCCTAGGCTTGCCTGGAAGCTGTTGTTGTAGGAGAATTCAGCATATGGAAGAGATTCCTCCCATTTCATGCCAAAGGAGAGACCACATGCTCTGAGCATATCCTCGAGAATCTGATTGACTCTCTCGACTTGCCCTTGAGACTGAGGGTGATAGGCTGTGCTGAACAGAAGTTTGGTGCCCAATGCTTCTTGAAAGCTTTTCCAGAAATGAGAAGTGAATATGCTCCCACGGTCTGAGCTTATTTCCAATGGAACACCATGAAGAGGAACAATCTTTGCTGTGTAGAGCTCTGCTAACTGACTAACTGAGATTGTTTCTTTGACAGCAAAGAAGTGAGCTACTTTAGTGAGACAATCAATGACAACGAAGATTGCATCGTTGCCCCTCTTGGACTTTGGAAAACCAGTGACGAAGTCCATTTCAATCATGTCCCACTTGCACTCAGGGAGTTTCAGAGGTTGTAGAAGACCGGATGTTTTCTGATGGACTGCCTTGACACGTTGACAAACGTCGCATTCAGAAACGTATTGAGCAATTTCACGTTTCATGCCAGGCCACCAATACAGTGTCTTGAGATCCTGGTACATCTTTGTACTTCCTGGGTGTATGGAGAGAGGAGTTTCATGAGCTTCCTTGAGAATGACATATTTGAGACTTTGAACTTGAGGAACTGCAATGCGTCCTTCGAAGAACACAGTTCCCTTGTCATCAATTGAGAAGGACTTAAATTTCTCCTTGCCTTCTTTGATGTGTTCTACCATCTCCTTGATTTCAGCATCACGAAGTTGTTCAGAACTAATCTTGTCCTCGAGAGTTGGACTGGCTGTCAAGTTTTCAAGATAGCCTTGAGGAACAAGACCAAGGTTCAGCTTCTGGAATTCTTCATGAAGAGGAGGTTGGCTTTCCATGATCATGAGATTATTGCAATACGACTTGCGACTGAGAGCATCGGCCATAACATTAGCCTTGCCTGGAGTGTAAGAAATGGTAAGATCAAAGTCTTTAATCTTCTCAATCCATCTCCTTTGCCTGAGATTTAGATCTGGTTGAGTGAAGATGTATTTCAGACTCTTATGATCGGAAAAGATTTCAGTGCGATTACCCAACAAGTATTGTCTCCATTTCTTGAGGGCAAACACAACTGCTGCGAGTTCAAGGTCATGAGTGGGATAATTGAGCTCATGTGCGTTCAACTGACGTGAAGCATAAGCCACAACTTGACGTTCTTGCATAAGAACTGCACCTAGACCTTGGAGAGAAGCATCACAGAATATCTGGAAAGGTTTGGATCGATCTGGGCCAACCAGAACTGGTGTAGAGGTGATTTAGTCTTCAGGAGATTGAAACTTTCATCACATTGTGGAGACCAGACGAACTTCTTGTCCTTCTTTGTGAGATCAGTGAGAGGTTTGGCAATCTTGGAGAAGTTTTGGACAAAACGACGGCAATAGCTAGCTAAGCCAAGAAAACTTCTTACTTGCTTCACCGTCTTTGGAGGTTTCCAATCAACAATTGCTTTAACCTTTTCTGGATCAATGGCTATGCCCTTGGCTGAGATGACATGACCAAGGTAAGCAACTTCTGAAATCCAGAACTCACATTTGGAGAACTTGGCATAAAGACGATGCTCGCGAAGCTTCATGAGAGTGAGACGAACATGTTCTTCATGCTCTTCCTCGGATTTTGAGTAGACAAGAATGTCATGAAGATATACTACAACGAACTTGTCGAGGTATTCATGGAAAACAGAATTCATGAGTCGAGAGAATGTCGCCGGTGCATTTGTGAGACCAAAGGACATGACGGTGAATTCATATAGACCGTAGCGAGTGGTGAAGGTTGTCTTTGGAATATCCTCTTTTCTGATCTTTATTTGATGGTAACCCATTCTCAAGATCAACTTAGAGAATATTGAGGCTCCAGCAAGTTGATCAAAAAGATCATCGATACGAGGAATTGTATACTTGTTTTTGATGGTTTTCTCGTTAAGAGGACGATAGTCAACAACGAGTCTCTTTGTGTGATCCTTCTTTGCAACAAACAGAGTTGGGCAACCCCAAGCCGAGGAACTAGGTTGAATGTAACCTTTTTCCATGTACATATCAATTTGTTCCTTCAACAACTTCAGCTCGGGAGTTCCTATCTTGTAAGGATGCTTAGAGATTGGAGCAGTACCTGGCTCAAGTTCGATCACGAACTCAACATTTCTGTCCGGAGGCATCCCTGGCAACTCTTCTGGAAAGACATCAGGGAATTCGCAAACCACCGGAACATTTTCAAGTGAAGGTAGAGGTTTTGCATCGAGGTTGCACAGCTGAATGGAACTTGATTCATGTGGAGAATAGACTATCTGGCCAGAGGGTTGGAACAGAGTTATTGACTTCTGAGCACAGTCAATCCTTGCTTTATTGGTCTTCAGCCAATCCATACCAAGAATGATATCAATGTCAGAACTTCCCAGCAACATGAGTGAAGCAAGGAAAATGTGGCCTCCAATTAGGATTTGGTTGTCCTTACTTATCTTGGAAGTCAACATTTGAGATCCCGGGGAGTGAACAGTGATTTGATTGCTTAGTGGAACCACAGTTAGGTTGTTTGTTGTGGCAAAGGTTTTTGACACAAAAGAATGCGATGCTCCGGTATCAAACAACACTTTAGCTGGAAAAGAGTTTACGAGTAATATACCGAGAACGACGTCAGGAGCTTCCTCAGCTTTGTCGATCTTGACATGATTCACCCTTGCGGTCCTCCCGACAGGCCTGTTGTTGGAGTTGAAGGCTTTAGGCGGGGGAGCGCGCACCATTGCCTGGTTTGTGTTGGGACGAGGTGGTGGTGCAGGTAGCTGCCTCTGCGTGCACTTGTCAGCGTAGTGCCCCGTCTGCTTGCACTTGTAGCAAGTGACGACACGAGGAGGCCCTGGCCTTGGCTGCCCCATCGAAGCCCTCTGATCATGCATCTGAACAGGGTTGGGTGGGCGGGGAGCGAAGCCTGGAGAAGTTTGGGCGTATGGAGCCCGAGTGACAGCACCATTAGGTACCCAGATGCGGCGCTTCTGCGGAGGGGTGGTCATGTTGGAGGAGGAACCACCCTCACGCGAGTGCTTGCGAGACTCCTCGAACGTCTTGCGCCCATTTTCTTCATTGAGCGCGGTGTTAACGAGATCCTCGAAGTTGTTGGCCTTGACGTTTGTGAGGGCATACTTGACTTCCGGGTTAAAACCTCTGCGGAACCTTGCCATCTTCTTAGCCTCAGTGGACACCTCATCACCAGCGTAACGAGCGAGGCGGTTGAACTCACTCTGATAGCCGATGACGTCCAACTTGCCCTGCTTGAGTGAGCAAAACTCTTCACGCAACCTTTCCATGAGACCATCGGGAATGTGGTGCTTCAGGAAGGCTTCCTTGAAACAACCCCATGTGATTGGAAAGCCAGCTCTCATGGCCTGGTAGTTTTTCCACCAAGTAGCTGCCTGACCCTTCAGCACCTAGGAGGCATACTTGACCTTGTCTTCCTCAGCAACGTGAGCAATCTCTAGAGCCTTAGCTATCTCACAGATCCAGTCATCAGCATCCAGAGGCTCGCGTGTGGCCACGAAAGCTCTCAGACCCAGACTGAGGAACTCCTTGATGCTGACCCGTGGAGACGTCTGGTTGTTGTGCTGATTAGTCTGAAACTGGGCCATCTGCGCCATGACTTGGGTCATCTGAGTCAACAACTCCGTGATTGGCGGTGGCTCAGGCGGGTTGTTCCTTGTTGGCGGCATCCTGAATGGAAATGCATTTTAGCACAACAATAGAAAAGGATAGACTTGGAAACCGAAAGAGAGATTATTCCGACGCATGAATAGATAACCAACAGGTACATCATCACATGTTCAAATTCATCAGAATATCCAACACACCATAAATGGTTCGAATGCCAAAGGATAACTAAACATAGCTAAGAATGGATACATCGTTACTCCCATGCTCATCACGCAGGACGGCGACTAGGAGTACGGCGAGAGGTACGGTGAGGAGCACGCCCACGAAAGTAGGTAGAACGACGATCCACGTAGATCTGATGTGGTCTGAGAGCGACTCTAGGTGTGGTGAAGTACATAGCGTCGACTCCCTGTGCTCCAAAGCGTGGAATCCCAGTGTAACCAGCACCGAGGTTAAGGAGTGGACCTCTGATCGGCTCGTAACCTCCAGCATCTGGCAGAACACGACCAACTGGCTGATCGAAACGTGCAAAGGGCTCGTCTCCAACAAATTCTGTGGTGTACGTCGCCAGACGAGTCAAAGCAAGGTAGAGCTGCCCTCTGACTGAAGCCAACTCCTGAGATAGTGTGCTAGCAACTGCGTCACTGTGCCTCACAAACTGAGCGGTGGTGTGCAGCCTGGAGTTATCATGCTCATAAACATCCAAGTTGTCGTAGAGAGTGAAGTGAGCTCCCTCCGAAGTGATGTAACCACGGGGAATGTGGCGAAAGATAGAATCGTCAAACCCCCAGTAGTCAGCACGAAGGACGGTGAGGCTCACATAAGCTGCCTTCTGCACAGCCATATCCACTTTGGAACCTACTGCCTCGTAGCGGTGGACTACGCTCATGCCATCATCCGACAGAATGTAGACGATAGCCTGGTAGTAGGTCTGGTCAAACTCTCGCTGCTGCTCGTAGACCTGGTACTCTGGTGCCCAACGGAACCCCAGAAAAGTGACCATGTCTCTCGGCATCTCCGGATAACCGGCAGTGCTCTCGCAACGAGTCATACGAACCACCTGCGGGTAGAACCTGAGATCCATCTGCAGATGATCGGGGAAGTTTTGATTAGACGCCGGTAGAAGAACTGAAGTGGCAAGCAACAACAAGGTTTCAACGACGAAAAGGATGTTGAGAAAGAACAGGATATCGAAGCAACATTGGGGAAACACGAGACCAAACACTCCTGAGGTACTACGGAAAACCCATCCTCTAAAGGATAAATATCTACTGCTTAAGGAATAGAGGATCTGCTTCCGGGGCTTACACGCCTCCGTTCTCAATCGTGAGTAGGCAACATGATAAATCATGTCACAACCACCTCCATTCCTATGGTCTAGTAGATATAACTACCCTAGAGAAACCAGGATACGTGAAACCCTAACTTAAAAGTTTAGGTGAGGAGAGAAAACAACGTTGCACTTCCTTACCAGAAAAAGGAGGGTGGGTGGTGGGGAAAGAAATAAAGAACAGAATTCCTACTCTCACATTTCATTTTTTTATAGCTACAAAATAGTTTCTAGACTCAACTGCGACCAGTAAAAGGGATCCTACAGGCAGACAGGCTCTGATACCATTTGTCGCAACCGTACTTCTAGAGGATACTCACAGTCCGCTAAATAGTAGAAAAATGGCTTACGGGGCATACCGGCACCCGCATCTCAATATGAGCAGGCCAACACGTAATCGTGTGACAACCATTTTCTACATCATCGTCTGCGTAAACCATCCCATAGAAATCCGACTACTTCCATTGACGTACTTTCATACAACATGGTACATCAACGGCATTTGAACTAGTGATATCACAACATATCTCTAAGACACAAAAGATTGAAATAAGTTGCAAATGGCTCTCACTAGAGCAGAGATAGCAAATACAATCATCCAGAGGACACATGTCCCAACAATTCATCATTACAACACAGCGGAAGCATCCAAAGTGTCTGAGTACAGACAAGATCCAAATAGGCCTAAGAGGCCGGAAACGAAAAGACGGAGCCCATCCACGATGTCTCGGATCCTGCCCGGGTCCGCTATCTACTCGTCAGCAACCTCGTCATACTCCACGTAGTAGCCACCATGGGGATCCTCGGAAACGTAGTCTGCGGAAACCACAGCCCCAAAGGGGTCAGTACAGACAAGTACTGGCAAGCAAGACTCACAAGATACCATAGTGTACCCGGCAACACCAAGTACAGATGCTTTGGGTTCAACTGAAGAATAGGTGATACAAAAGTGCGGCAGCAGGCTGCTCTAACCAACTACAGAAACACGCTACAACTTCCGGCTAAAAGAAGGGGATAAGATAGCGTATCGTAACCAACTGTTACTAACCTCAAACAAACCCATCCTGGATCTCGCCTCTTATCCAAAGAAGCAATCCGAGGATAACTCACACAGTTGGATTAGGGTGACAACTTTCTTACGGTGGAAGTAATCTCTATTACTAGTCAATTTATTATAGTTAGGTGTAAGTTGTCTGAGTACTTGTTAGCCAGCACTTTCACCAAGTCATCCATAACCGCGGACAACACGGCTTGTCGAGAAGATTTAACCCTGCAGGGATGCACCAATTTGGCCGTACACGTAAGAATAACCCGCCAGATGGAATGGCCCTTCCACCAAGCGGGGCACTCAACACAACTCAACTCTTCTTCGCATCAAGCCCAAAGAACCCCGTGCAAGTGAGCGCACGGCTAATCAAGCCCCACGAAGAAAAGGGGACCCTCATAGCACTCTAAGAACGTGTCTCCCTAAATGCCGACTACAAAAGTTTCCACCCGGGCCTCGGGTTCGTACCTGCATATGCGTGCGGCAAATGGAAAACCCGAACTAAATGAGGCGATTTGGACGAGATGCGAATCGAATCAAATTGAGGGGGGCGCCCATACACGCTTCCCACATGTGGATAGTGCGCTCATCATGGATCAGTAGACAAGACCCTTTTCCTAATTAGGGTCGACACTAGCAGGCCTCAAAACCACGTCGGGCCTCCTGCCGGTGCCTTATCATCAAATTAGCATTACCTCAAACATTAGCAGGTTGTTGTTTAACATCGAGCCCCAGAATATAAGTAATATGGTAATAGAAAGTAACGGACAACCGACTCGAGCATAAACAACCCTAAGCATGCTAGTAAGACACAGGCAACAAGCAATGGGGTTATAGGTGTGGAGGATAGACTATTTCAGGGTTACAGGATAACATGTGATAGGTTCGGAACACAAGCAACGAATCTTAAGGCTAGCAGAATAGACAACGGAAAAGTATCGATATCCAGTGTGGGAAGGACACAATGGTTCATGTGAGTGAATACTTGCCTGCAAACTCAGTAGCCTGGTACTTGTCTAACTCCTCAGAAGTAGTGTCGTAAACCTCGTCTGCCTCAATGTCGTCGTCTATTCGAGAAGAAGCAAACAGACAACGCAGAGAGACAAACAATCAATAACATGGCATAATGCACAATCATGGGATGATGCATGGCAATTTAATTGATGCATCAAAATAAGCTAATTGACATGATAACATGTTTAAATGGACCCATATGCAATTTGGATTGCATATGGAAAGCCCATGAATTAGGGTGGGATTAAATGATCTACAACTAAACAACATGTGAAAGTGGATTAGCATGATGCATGGATGAGGAAAACAGAAAGAAAACAACAATAGCTTCAATTTGAAAAGGTGTTTACCAAGTTTGAAATTTTATTTATTAAGTTATGAAAATTTGCTTCTTAAAGGAGTTAACAAGCATTTGTTGTTTTCACCAATTTTAATTGTTCAAAATAGATAACAAAATTTATATTTGGAAAGAACACAAAATTTTAGGTGGAATACATGTTTCATTTGTTGACAAAGGATTTAAAATGAATTAATTATGAATTAAACAAGTTTAAACAAGATTTAAATGAATTTAATTCAAGTATGAATGTATTTGAATTTTTATTTGTTCAAAACATTAAATAAAATTCATATTTGAAAAGATTATACTTTTCTGGTTTGAAAACATATTTTATATGTTCAAAAAGAATTTAATTTGACCAAGTTATGAATTTAGCAATTTTTAAATGATTTAAACAAGGTTTAAATTATTTAACCCATTTTAATTATTCAAAACATGAAACAAAGTTTATATTTGAAAAGGTGGTTCAATTTGGTATGGAAAACATATTTTATATGTGACATTTGAATTAAGTTTGAATTAGTTATGAATTTAATCAAATTTGTAATGAGTTGTTTGAATTTGAATTTTAAAACAATTTGAAATGTTCAAAACAGAAAACAAATGATTTAAACAGGTGGAGAATTAAATTTGGTTCAGAATACATATTTTATTTGTATTATTTGGATTTGAAATTCAAAAGTTATTTGTATTTTGAAACCAGGGACTATTCTGTAAATAAAACAGGGACTTAAATTAAAAGAAAAGGGGCATAAACGAATTACACCGCGCAGGGACCTAGACTAGGCCACTGACAGGGGGGCCCTGGCCACCGTGGCGCCTAGGTGGCGTGCGGAGTCGCTGACAGGGGGGCCCACCTGTGAGCGCTCCTCATGAAAAAGTTTGGGTTTAATCCGCGGTACCACTGCGTTGTGCTCGAGTTCTTGTTAGTATAGGGGCTGGTGGGAGGATAAGGTTCAGATGCGGCTACTGAAACTGAAACTGTAAGTTTCAGTTATCTGAAACTGTACCGAACGGGGCAGTCGCCGGTGGCGAACTCGCGAGCTGCTGTGCTCGTGGGCCAGGTGCAGGGGCACCGTGTGTGTGCGTGCGCGTGTAGCCGTGATGCAGAGAGAGGGGAAGGGGTGGTGGAAGAGATGGCGCTCACCGGGAGGAAAAGGAGGAAGGAGGAGGTCGGTGCTGATGCGGTGGTGGTGGCCGGCGACGGCGTTGGGGACGGCGGCGGCGATCCAATGCCTCCCAGCCCCTGGCGTTGAAGCGATGATGGAGAGGTAGTGACGGGGAACCGATTCCCGCCGCTAGCCTGCGCGTAGGAGAGTCATAGCGGCGGCGATCGCCGGAGATGGAATGCGGTGGCGTTCGGTGGTGAGATACAGAGAGGAGCAGAGGGTGAGAGAGAGGAAGAAAATGGCGGCCCTCGAGGGAGAGAGGTGGAGGAGGGAGCTAGGGCAGACAGAGAGCTCGTGGGTGAGCTTTAAGGAGGAGGAGGGGTGCCCGTGGCCGTCCCATCGACGCCACTGCCGACGTGGGCAGCTCGGATGAGCTGCCGTACATGTAAGGGACGAGGGGGAGGGGTACCAGGCCGTGCTGGTGGGCTGGGCTCAGCCCACTAGCCTCCCTCTCCCCTCTTTGCATTTTTTTATTTTTTATTTTTTTGATTCTGTTTCTTTTTTTTTTGCTGAAAAGAAAAAGGAAGAAAAGGATAGGGCTTTTGTGATAGAAAAATTTGGGGATAAATTTTATGAATTAAATATTACAGAAACACTAATGTGCAACTTTGGTTTTTCAAAAATTTAAATTATGTTGCTGTTTGTAAATTTAATTGAATTTAAGTGAATTTGATATTAAATGAATAATTGTAACTTAAGCAATTTAAAAGTTTTCGATTTCAAGTTTATTTGAAACAAATGATTGGAGTGTTTTGTAATTTTCATAAATTTCAAAATGGTGCTGTTTGGAAATTTAATTGAATTTGAATGAAATTGAATTAATTAGATTATTTAACTTAAGCAAGTTAATGTTTGATCTTCCAACTTTAATGGAAACAAAAATGATGTTTGGGTTTGAAATTTCCATTGAAAAATTGTAACAGAACAAGTATGAAACAAAAGGTTTGAAATTTGATTTGAAATTCATATGGAAAACAAGGAAAAACAAATGAAAACAAAGGAAAACAAATGGAAAACAAATGCAATGATGATGATGTCATGATGCAAAACATAATGTAACAAAAAGCAAACATTCTAAAGGTTTTTTCATACTTGGGATGTTACAATTGATTGTGCTCAGAAGTCAATAACTCTGTTCCACCCCTCTGGCCAGGTAGTCTATTCTCCAAATGAATCAAGTTCCTTTCAACTGTGCAACCTCGATGCAAAACCTCTACCTTCACTTGAAAATGTTCCGGTGGTTTGCGAATTCCTGACGTCTTTCAGAAGAGTTGCCAGGGTGCCTCCGGACAGAGCTGTTGATTCGTGATCGAACTTGAGCCAGGTACTACTCCAATCTCTCTAAGCATCCGTACAAGATAGAACTCCCAGCTGAAGTTGTTGAAGGAACAAATTGATATGTACATGGAA
Source organism: Alopecurus myosuroides (assembly GCA_028641055.1). NCBI lineage: Eukaryota > Viridiplantae > Streptophyta > Magnoliopsida > Poales > Poaceae > Alopecurus > Alopecurus myosuroides. Next base: position 14,742 of record JAPCYS010001009.1, read on the forward strand.
AAAGGTTACATTCAACCTAGTTCCTCGCTTGGGGTTGCCCAACTCTGTTCGTTGCAAAGAAGGATCACACAAAGAGACTCGTTGTTGACTATCGTCCTCTTAACGAGAAAACCATCAAAAACAAGTATACAATTCCTCGTATCGATGATCTTTTTGATCAACTTGCTGGAGCCTCAATATTCTCTAAGTTGGTCTTGAGAATGGGTTACCATCAAATAAAGATCAGAAAAGAGGATATTCCAAAGACAACCTTCACCACTCGCTACGGTCTATATGAATTCACCGTCATGTCCTTTGGTCTCACAAATGCACCGGCGACATTCTCTCGACTCATGAATTCTGTTTTCCATGAATACCTCGACAAGTTCGTTGTAGTATATCTTGATGACATTCTTGTCTACTCAAAATCCGAGGAAGAGCATGAAGAACATGTTCGTCTCACTCTCATGAAGCTTCGCGAGCATCGTCTTTATGCCAAGTTCTCCAAATGTGAGTTCTGGATTTCAGAAGTTGCTTACCTTGGTCATGTCATCTCAGCCAAGGGCATAGCCATTGATCCAGAAAAGGTCAAAGCAATTGTTGATTGGAAACCTCCAAAGACGGTGAAGCAAGTAAGAAGTTTTCTTGGCTTAGCTAGCTATTGCCGTCGTTTCGTCCAAAACTTCTCCAAGATTGCCAAACCTCTCACTGATCTCACAAAGGAGGACAAGAAGTTCGTCTGGTCTCCACAGTGTGATGAAAGTTTCAATCTCCTGAAGACTAAACTCACCTCTACACCAGTTCTGGTTGGCCCAGATCCTACCAAACCTTTCCAGATATTCTGCGATGCTTCTCTCCAAGGTCTAGGTGCAGTTCTTATGCAAGAACGTCAAGTTGTGGCTTATGCTTCACGTCAGTTGAACGCACATGAGCTCAATTATCCCACTCATGACCTTGAACTTGTAGCAGTTGTGTTTGCCCTCAAGAAATGGAGACAATACTTGTTGGGTAATCGCACTGAAATCTTTTCCGATCATAAGAGTCTGAAATACATCTTCACTCAACCAGATCTAAACCTCAGGCAATGGAGATGGATTGAAAAGATTAAAGACTTTGATCTTACCATTTCTTACACTCCAGGCAAGGCTAATGTTATGGCCGATGCTCTCAGTCGCAAGTCGTATTGCAATAATCTCATGATCATGGAAAGCCAACCTCCTCTTCACGAAGAATTCCAGAAACTGAACCTTGGTCTGGTTCCTCAAGGCTATCTTGCAAACTTGACAGCCATTCCAACTCTCGAGGACAAGATTAGTTCTGAACAACTTCGTGATGCTGAAATCAAGAAGATGGTAGAACACATCAAAGAAGGCAAGGAGAAATTTAAGTCCTTCTCAATTGATGACAAGGGAACTATGTTCTTCGAAGGACGCATTGCAGTTCCTCAAGTTCAAAGTCTCAAAGATGTCATTCTCAAGGAGGCTCATGAAACTCCTCTCTCCATACACCCTGGAAGTACAAAGATGTACCAGGATCTCAAGACACTGTATTGGTGGCCTGGCATGAAACGTGAAATTGCTCAATACGTTTCTGAATGCGACGTTTGTCAACGTGTTAAGGCAGTTCATCAGAAAACAGCCGACTTCTCCAACCTCAAAAATTCCTGAGTGGAAGTGGGACATGATTGAAATGGACTTCGTCACGGTTTCCCAAATTCCAAGAAGGGCAACGATGCAATCTTCGTTGTCATTGATCGTCTCACTAAAGTACTCACTTCTTTGCTGTCAAAGAAACAATCTAAGCTAGTCAGTTAGCAGAGCTCTACACAGCAAAGATGGTTCCTCTTCATGGTGTTCCATTGGAAATAAGCTCAGACCGTGGAAGCATCTTCACTTCTCATTTCTGGAAAATCTTTCAAGAAGCCTTGGCACCAAGCTTCTGTTCAGCACAGCCTACCATCCTCGGTCTCAAGGGCAAGTCGAAAGAGTCAATCAGATTCTCGAGGATATGCTCAGAGCATGTGGTCTCTTTTTGGCATGAAATGGGAGGAATGCCTTCCATATGCTGAATTCTCCTACAACAATAGCTTCCAGGCAAGCCTAGGCATGGCACCATTTGAGGCTCTCTAATGGCCGCAGATGCAGGAGTCCAATCAATTGGTCTGGAGCTGGTGAACGTTCACTCTTAGGCCCTCACATTGTTAAGGAAGCGAAGAGAAAGTTCGCATCATTCGGACAATCTCAAGATTACTCAGTCTCGTCAGAAAAGCTACTATGGACAGCAAACACAGGGATATGGTTTATGCACCTGGTGACAAAGCATACCTCCGTGTAACTCCCCTCAGAGGCACTCATCGATTTGGTGTCAAAGGAAAGCTTGGACCAAGATATATTGGTCCTTTCAACATTCTCTCAAGGCGTGCAGAAAATGCCTATCGTCTTGAACTTCCAGAAAAGCTATCCAAGGTGCACGATGTGTTTCACGTGTCACAGCTCAAGAGGTGTTTCAAAGATCCAGATCGTGCAGTTGATCATGATTCCATTGAACTGCAAGAAGATCTCTCTTATGAGGAGCACCCTGTTCGTATTCTCGATGAGACCGAGCGTAAGACTCGCAACAAGAGCACCAAGTTCTTGAAAGTGCAGTGGTCTCATCATTCCGATAAAGAGGCAACGTGGAGACCGAAGAGGATCTTCGCAAGAAGTATCCGGACCTTTCTCTTCTCAGTAGGAATCTCGGGCGCGATTCCTTAAAGGGGGGCGTTTTGTAACATCCCAAGTATGAAAAATAACCTTTAGAATGGTTGCTTTTGTTAAATTATGTTTTGCATCATGGCATCTTAAGTTTTGCATTTGTTTTCCTTTGTTTTCCATTTGGTTTCCATTTGTTTTCATTTGATTTCATTTGTTTTCACTTGTTTTTCCATTGGAAATTCAAACAAATTTCAAATTCTTGTTCATACTTGTTCTGTTACAATGTTTCAAATAAAAACTACAAAACAAACCAATAAATTGTTCCATTAAACTTGAAATCAAAAACTTTAAATTTGATTAAGTTTCATTTATTCAATTCATACCAAAAATTGCTCAATTCATTTGAATTTTCCAAACAACAAATAAATTCAAATTATTGAAAAACAGAAAGTTGAACACTTGTGCTTTTGGTGATAAATAACTCATACAATTTTTCCCTAATTTTTTCTAACCCTAAAACTATCATTTTTCTTCCCTTTTCCTTTTCAGCAAAAAAAAACAGAGAGAACCAAAAAATAAGGAAAACAGAGAGGGGTGGGCAGGCCAGCCCAGTTGGGCCAGCCCACCACACCCCACGATGCCAGCCCGCTTCCACCCTTCCCCCACCTCCGTACGTGCTCACGTCAGCCATGGAGGAAAACGACAGAGCCCTTCCCCCACAGCTCCACCGCACCCCCCTCCTTATCTAACCCCCCAAGGGATAACCCTAACCCTAACCCGCGCTCTCCTCCCTCTTTCTCCCATCTCCGCCGCCACCGTTGAGGAGAACGCCACCGTTTCTCCCGCGGCCGGTCGCCGCTCGCCGAGCTTGCCGCCGCTGTCTCCGTCCACCTCCGGCCACGCTGAGACTACCCATGCGAAGAGGGTGAGCTTCTAGTCCGATTCCCTCTGTTTCCCTGCTTGTTCCCGTGCAGTAGACGCCGCGTTTCCGGCCGTAGTTCCGTCGCTGGCTCTGTTCGTCGATGATTCCGGCAGAGGCCAAAGTCTGAACTTTTGCGTTCAGTTTAGTTAACACCACTTAGTAGGTTCAAAACCGCACAGATCCCGTATACAGCAAACAAGCCGCAGCAGCCCAGCTGGTCCTGTTCCTTAGCTCCCTACGCTTGCCCGTGGGTTCGAATCCCGCACCCCCCCTTTTTTTGGTTTCTTTTCCGAATTGTTTAGGTAGCGTTTCTGAACCTCAAACCCCCCTTGCATCGTAAGTACAACACAGAAGCAGCGCTGACCAGATGGCCAGCGTAGTCACGCGCGCACACAGGCAGCAGCCCTGGGTTCGATCCCTCCCCCGCGCGTTAACACACACCTTTTATTTTCTTTTTTTTGTTTGTTTCAGATCCAGAACAATTCCCTATTCGCACACAAGTCCCTGCTAATATTTTTTTCTTAGTCCCTGTAAATAATTTCTAAGTCCCTGGCTGCTATTTAAAATGGCAGAATACACCCTAATCTTTGTAATTGCATAACTAATTCCTTACAAATCCAAATTCAATAATTTAAATATGTTTTCTGTACCAAATTTAATTCTCTATATGTTTAACTCATTTGTTTTCTGTTTTGAACATTTCAAATGTTTTCAAAATTCAAATTCAAACAACTATTACAAATTTGATTAAATTCATAACTAATTCAAAATTAATTCAAATGTCACATATAAAATATATTTTCCATGCCAAATTGAATCACCTTTTCAAATATAAACTTTGTTTCATTTTTTGAATAATTAAAATTGGTTAAATAATTTAAACCTTGTTTAAATCATTTAAAATTGCTAAATTCATAACTTGGTCAAATTAAATCCCTTTTGAACATATATACTATGTTTTCTAACCAAAAAAGTATAAACTTTCCAAATATGAATTTTATTTAATGTTTTGAACAAATAAAAATTCAAATAAATTCAAACTTGAATTAAATTTATTTAAAACTTGTTTAAACTTGTTTAATTCATAATTAATTCATTCTAATTCCTTTTTCAACAAATGAAACATGTTTTCCACCTAAAAGTTTGTGTTCTTTCCAAATATGAACTTTGTTATCTATTTTGAACATTTAAAATGGGTGAAAACAACAAATGCTTGTGTAACTCCTTTAAGAAGCAAATTTTCATAACTTAGTAAATAAAATTCCAAACTTGGTAAACTTCATTTCAAATTGAAGCTATTGTTGTTTTCTTTCTGTTTTCCTCATCCATGCATCATGCTAATCCACTTTCACATGTTGTTTAGTTGTAGATCATCTAAACCAACCTTAATTCATGGGCTTTCCATATGCAACCCAAATTGCATATGGGTCCATTTAATTATGTTACCATGTCAGCTATCTTATCCTTGATGCATAAATTAAATTGTCATGCATCATCCCATGATTGTGCATTATGCCATGTTATTGATTGTTTGTCTCTCTGCGTTGTTTGTTTGCTTCTTCTCGAATAGACGACGACGCTGAGACAGACGAGGTTTACGATACTACTTCTGAGGAGTTAGCCCAGTACCAGGCTACTGAGTTTGCAGGCAAGTATTCACTCACATGAACCATTGTGTCCTTTCCACACTGGATATCGATACTTTCCGTTGTCTATTCTGCTAGCCTTAAGATTTGTTGCTTGTGTTCCGATCCTATCACATGTTATCCTGTAACCCTGAAATAGCCTATCCTCCACGCCTATAACCCTGTTGCTTGTTGCCTGTGTCTTACTAGCATGCTTAGGGTTGTTTAAGCTCGAGTCTGTTGTCCGTTATTTCTGTTACCATATTTATTATGTTCCGGGGGCTCGATGTTTAAACAACAATCTGTTAATGTTTGAGGAAATGCTAATTTGATGATAAGGCACCGGCAGGAGGCCGGGTATGGTTTTGAGGCCTGCTAGTGTCGAACTCAGGAAAAGTTCTTGTCCTCTGGATCCATGTTGAGCGTGCTAACCGCATGTGGGAAGCGTGTATGGGCGCCCCCCGCAACTCTGATTCGATTCGCATCTCGTCCAAATCGCCACACTTAGTTCGGGCTTTCCATTTGATGCACGCATATGCAGGTACGAACCCGAGGCCAGGGTGGAACTTTTGTAGTCGGCATTTAGGGCGGCGTGGTCTTCCAGTGCTATGAGGGTCCCCCTTTTCTTCGTGGGGGCTCGATTAGTCGCGCACGCACAGCACGTGGTTCTTTGGGCTTGATGCGAAGAAGAGTTGGGTTGTGTTGAGTGCCTTGCTTGGTGGAAGTGCATTTCCAATCTGGCGGGGTATTCTTACGTGTACGGCCAAATTGGTGCACCCCTGCAGGGTTAAATCTTCTCGAGAAGTCGTGTTGTCCGCGGTTATGGATGACTTGGTGATAGGGCTAGCTAACAAGGATTAGACAACTTACATCTAACTAATGATAACTTGACTAGTAATAGTCTTATTGACACAATAACTTGACCCATCATTAATCCAACTGTGTGAGTCATCCTCGGATTGCTTCTTTGGGTAAGGGGCGAGATCCAGGATGGGTTTGTTTGAGGTTAGTTATAGTTGGTTCCGATACGCTATCTTATCCCTTTCTTTTAGCCGGAAGTTGTAGCGTGTTTCTGTAGTTGGTTAGAGCAGCCTGCTGCCGCACTTTTGTATCACCTATTCTTCCGTTGAACCCAAAGCATCTATACTTGGTGTTGTCGGGTACACTTTGGTATCTTGTGAGTCTTGCTTGCCAGTACTTGTCTGTACTGACCCCCTTTGGGGCTGTGGTTTCCGCAGACTACGTTTCCGAGGATCCCCATGGTGGCTACTACGTGGAGTATGACGAGGCTGTTGACGAGTAGATAGCGGACCCGGGCAGGATCCGAGACATCGTGGATGGGCTCCGTCTTTTCGTTTCCGGCCTCTTAGGCCTATTTGGATCTTGTCTGTACTCAGACACTTTGGATGCTTCCGCTGTGATGTAATGATGAATTGTTGGGACATGTGTCCTCTGGATGATTGTATTTGCTATCTCTGCTCTAGTGAGAGCTATTTGCAACTTATTTCAATCTTTTGTGTCTTAGAGATATGTTGTAATATCACTTGTTCAAATGCCGTTGACATACCATGTGTGTATGTTATGAAGTACGTCAATGGAAGTAGTCAGATTTCTATGGGATGGTTTACGCAGACGATGAACGGTACAGAATGGTTGTCACACGTTCACGTGTTGGCCTGCTCATATTGAGATGCGGGTGCCGGTATGCCCCGTAAGCCATTTCTCTACCGTTTAGCGGGCTGTGAGTATCCTCTAGAAGTCCGGGTGCGACAAACTTGCCCAAGTATCTTGTCTTCTGTGTGACCCGCTCGTTCAAGATTCTCTAGCCTTCTCTTTTCTCTACGAGCTAGTATCTCCTCCAAAGATTCTTTGGATATTGCTTGAGAATCACCTTCTTCATCGGAGACATGTCCATCTTCATCTTGGCCTTGATCATTAGTGGGTGAAGGATCACCACTAGGTTGAGCTCTCTCAACAATGATAGGACTTTATCATGACTTTGATGAGAAGTTTGGCCTTGATCATTATCTTGGCCTAGATTACTTGCTTGACCTTGATCATTAGCTTGAGGGCTTGGTGCATCTTGTTGTGTAGCTTGTGTATCAATGGGTGTAGTCAATGGATCCACTTGAGTGGGGCATAGTCCTTCTCCCTCTGTCATACGGTAATCCTCAATGGGAATTATTTCACCAATCCCCATAATTCTTATGACGATGGGAGGAATTGCATCTCCTACAACACCATGATCTATACGCCCCCCTTGGGAGCCGTTATCCTCATCAAACACCAAGTTTATAGCTTCTTCAACTTATCTGGTGGACTTGTTGTAGACTCTATAGGCGTGAGCGTTTGTGGCATAGCCAACAAAAATACCCTCATAAGATTTGGTCTCAAATTTTCACAAACGTTTACCTTTCTTGCGAATGAAGCACTTGCAACCAAAGACCTTGAAGTAAGATACGTCCGATTTCTTTCCCGTGAGAATCTCATAGGGAGTCTTGTTCAAGATCTCGCGGAGATATAACCGGTTGGTAGCATTACAAGCGGTGGAGACGGCTTTGGCCCAAAAGTTATAAGGAGAAGAGAACTCCGCAATCATTGTCCTAGCCGCATCCATCAAAGTCCGGTCCTTCCTTTCCGCAACACCATTTTTTTGAGGGGTATAGGGAGAGGAGTATTGATGAGCAATGCCCTCTTCACTAAGAAACCCCTCAACGGTATAGTTCTTGAACTCCGTACTGTTACCACTCTGGATGGCCAATATGGAAGCATTGTGTTGGCGCTCCACTAGAGTGATAAACTCGATGACTCTCTTTTGAGTCTCACTCTTCCTCTTGAAGAAATGCACCCAACAATATCTCGAATAATCATCCACAATCACCAAGCAATACTTCTTTCCTCCGAGACTATCATAAGATAGTGGACCAAAGAGATCTAAGTGAATGAGCTCAAGAATTCTTGTGGTGGAGATATTAGTCTTGGTTGGGTGAAGTTCCCCATGTTGCTTTCCAAAGGCGCAAGAACTACACACACGATCTTTATCAAACTTAGATTTGGTTAGTCCTAGAACATGATTGCCACTTTGAAGGTCATGCAACATTCTCATATTGGTGTGGGCTAACCGGCGATGCCAAAGCCACCCCACATCAACTTTAGCCATTAGGCATGTCGCGGCACACGTGTCTCCTTTAGAGAAGTCGACTACATACTTGCCATTCTCGAAAAAACCCAACAAATGCTACTTTAAGAGTTGTTTCCAAAGTGACAATCACATTATCTTTATTAAAGAAAGAGGTAAGACCAAAATTTGCAAGTTGAAGAACGAACATCAAGTTATAATCAAGGGACTCAACAAGGAGAACATTCTCAATTGATACATCATTTGAGATAGCCACCTTTCCTCGTCCCAATACCTTAAGTTCGGAACTGTCACAAACAACGACGCAATTGAGATGAGGTAATGGACGTTCAATATTGCTCATTGCGTCATTGGTTCCAGTCATATGTTGGGATGCACCACTATCCACCATCCATCTACCCGACCAAGAAGCACTTCCCTACAAGAGATCAATTTCTTGATTTAGGTACCCATCCTTCAATGGTCCTCTTTTGTTAGTAACAAGGGTCTTAGGAACCCAAATAGTCCAATGATAATCATCACCATAAGAAGTACCAATGTATTTAGCATAAACATGACCATCTCTAGATTTCATAAGAACATAAGAGGGGTTATAATTTCCGGCAAAGTCGTTGTGAGTGATTCTCCCCCTAGAGGTATCATCACCCACCACGGTGTTGGTATCCTTCTCCTTGGTCACCTCTCCCTCTTTCACAAATACAATATTCCGAGAGGAAGAGGTGAAATTCTTGGTTTTCTTCTTTGACTTGGCAACAAAGCCAAGCCCTTCCTTCCCTTTCTTGGCTCCTTGTGAGCTTATGGCGTCATTGAGAATTTTCTCTCTCCCTACAATGTTAGTAGTAGTACAAGAGGTAGGCATGATAACAATGCTATTAGAGGAAGAAGTCACTTGCTTATTAGATTGTTGAGCTAGAAGCTTATTTCGGGATATGGTGAGTTTGTCATGGATTTCTTAAAGAGACGTGAACTCCTTTTCTAGTTTTCCATGACGCTCAACAAGTTCCTTATGAGCTATTCCTATCTTCAACTCTTCTTCTTCAAAGATTTTAAGTAAAGCAAGAGATTTTTCATCATCCTTCCTAATTTTGGAAACACTAATAGCATAAGTCTCTTCTAGACTAGATAGTCTCTCTTCAAGAGAGGCTCTCAAGGATCTCTCTTTCTCAAGAGCTTCCACAAGCTCATTGTCATGATTCTCATGGCCACAAGCTCTCCAAGGTCGTGATGATCTCTTCCTTCTCATCTATGATAGAGTTAGCATCATAAAGTTGCCTCAAGAGGGCCTTTACCTTTTCTTTGGTTTCACCTTCAAGACTACATAGCCAAGAGCTAAGATTCTTGGTCTCCTCATCATCCACAATGTTTTCAACACAATCCAATAATGAGGGATAACTAGTAGCAATAGACTTGGAGGTGGAAGATATTACCGCAGTGGCTTTTTCCATGAGACATGTAGGTCGGACCAATGCCTTATCATTGGGGGATTCGAATAGAGAGACCGATGAAGAGGAAGTCGTAGCTATGGCGACATGGTCCACACCTACGACTTCATCTTCTCCTTCATATACGGAGTAGTATGGTTCCAACATAGGGCCTTCTTGAACATATAGATCCCTTGGGACTCTTCTAGCGAGATTCTTGTTTTGTGGAGCTTTGTTCTTGTCCTTGCGAACAAGCTTCCCTTCATTCTCTTCTCTTGGATCAAAAGTACACTCCTTGATGAAGTGATTTGCACTTCCAAAATTGAAGCATGTCCTTCGCCGCTCCCCCTTCTTCTTGTAGATCTTGTTTCTTGAAGGTCTAGGAGCACCGGCCTTGTGAGCCTCCCATCTCTTCCAATAACCATGCATGGCAAGAGCAATGTACTTGTGAGCACCCTTGTATGTGTCTTCATAATCCTCCTCATCATCATCCACTTCTTCTATCCGAGCAACCGCCTTAGCCTTCAAGGTGAGGTTGGGAGGCTTTCCAACTCCTCTTGAGCGAGCGAGAGCATCATCCGCGCTCTTGTGAGATAGGGATATGGCTATGAACTCACTAATAAAACCAATGGATTTGAGGGAGTTGTAGTCCGATCTTGTTCGAATGCTAGTGGAGAGGTTCTTCTCGAAAGGAGTTATGGCATTGACAAACTTCCTCTTGATCCACTCATCGGAGATTTCCTCTTTTCCAAAGTCCCTCAATTGGTTGCCAAGGGTGACAACTCTTCTATATAGGTCTTCGGGACTTTCATCTTCAAGCATAACGAAGTTCTCAGACTTGTCAAGAGCCACATCATACTTGGAGGATTCGATGCTAGCATTGCCTTGAAACAAGGTGTCAAGTTTATCCCAAGCCTCCTTGGCGGTCTTGATACCACGGATGTGTTCAAGATGTTCTCTTGGGAGAGCCTTCTGGATAGTGACAAGAGCGGTCTTGTTGAGTTGAAATTCAACGTCTTCTCTTGGATTCTAGTTGTTTGCATCGTGGGGATGAAATCCATGGAGAACACTTCTCCACAAGGCGGTGCAAGACCCTGAAATATGAGACTCCATATCGAACTTCAAAGAAGAGAATTCGTTAGTGTTAAGCATGGGAGGAAGTCCAACATTTCGAATGTGTGGCATTGTAGCAATAGGATGGATAGTGTCATAATTGGGAGGTGGTGGAACTTTTGAGTTAGACCCCGAACCATTAGCCGATTGAGACTTGGAGCCTTCGGAGCTCCCACCTCTCTTAACCTTTTTATCGGCTTTTGCCTTGGCTAAAGCAATGTTAGCTTCCATTTTGGCAATGTCCGGAATGGACTCATCATCCGAGCTAACATCATCGGCGGTGAGAGGTGGTTCCTCGGACTCCTTGGTTTTCCCCATCATGGCCTCCAACATCTTCTTTATGCTAGAAACCTCCGAACCAACACTAGAGCTAACCTTGGACAATTCGGTTTGGAGGGTTCCAACCGTTTCTTGCAGGTTAGATATAGTGTCGGTCTTTTTCATTGACCATTATACTCTTAGGCGGTTAAGCCCTTAGCAAGAGCCGAGGCTCTGATACCAATTGAAAGTGCACTACGGTCAACTAGAGCAGGGGTGAATAGGTTGACTACCAATTTTTCTTCTTTTCCTTTTAATTAGGTCTAAGCAAGATAAAATAAGGTTCTCTAGATGTCCAACTAGGTGAGCAACCTAAGTGATATAAGATAAGATACACAACGGAAGTAAAACGAAAGGTAGCAAGATCAACCACAAGTGTAAACAAGGAGACAAGGATATGTTTCCCGTAGTTCCTTCTCAAAGAGAAGTACGTCTACGTTGGAGAGGTGGGGAGCCACCTAGGCGCTCCTCAATAGCACGGTTGTGCACACCTTATTCTCCTTGAGCTTCTCCGGTGAGGGAGATTCTGGTTTCCACTATGAGGTCGACTTAACGGCGTTGACCAAACCTTTACATAAGGTTGAGGACACTCCACAAGATGGATGGAGGCTCTCAACGAATCCAAAGCTTTTGCAACAAGGTGGAAGCTACAAGCACAAGATCTACTAAGGTTTCTAGGCCTCAAGTAGGATTCTAGATCTACTAGGGTATGGTGGATGGATTTAAAATTCCTTTGGTGGAATCACGGATCTAGGTCTCCTCTAGCTCTCCACACAGTTTTAGAGTGTTTGGGTGGTTGGAGAGGGAGATCTAGGAGGTTGAATCTTTCATTAATGGCTAGGAGAGAGAGTGGGAAAAGCTTAGCATTTATGAGGTAGGGGAAGGGCTTTAAATACCCCTTCCCCAATGTGGCCGCTGAGCAGTCCACGCAGCACCGAAGGCTCCGGTGGTCTTTACTTGTGCACACACGCGCATCTCGTTTGCTTCATTCTGGATCCTTCAGGGCGGAGGCTCCGGTGGTGCTGGCGGAGGTTCCGCCCACCGGAGGTTCACCGGAGGCTCCGGTGTAGCCTCCGCTCGTATGCACCCGAAGGCACTCTGAGCGGAGGTAGCACCGGAGGCCAGCCCCACAGTGGGGCAGTGGAACCAACGGAGGTTTTGGTGGTTTTGGCGGAGGTGCACCGGAGGCTCCGCTGCAGCCTCCGCTCTTATGCACCCGAAGGTGTTTTTAGCGGAGGTTGCACCGGAGGCTGGCGCCTGGAGGAGCTGGGAAATGAACGGGGCGGAGGTTCCGGTGGTTTCACCGGAGCCTCCGTTGCTTGCAAAAATATCATCCCAATTTGTTTCTTCAAGCTCTTTTCATTAGAATCATTCCTTAACCCATTGAGATTGTGTACTTGAAGAACCTGGGCATTTTCATATATATATATATATATATCAATAGGACCTGCAAATACTCTTAGATAGATATTAGTCCTATAGTTATGTTGTCATCAATTATCAAAACGGAAGATGATCTTTCATAGGTGACTCACACTTTTGGGCTGGCTTAATGGGGACGAAGAAATTATTCTTTCCATATGGCTCTTTCTCTATAAAAGATGATTCAGAGATAAGTTTCTGGGAGGATAAGTGGTTGGGTAATACTCCCTCCGATCCATATTAATAGGTGCTGAAGTGGATGTATCTAGACATGTTTTATTGCTAGATACATCCACTTCAACACCTATTAATATGGATCGGAGGGAGTACTACACTTCGAGAACAATATTCTGCCTTGTACAACATTGTCCTCGAAAGTTACAAGAGTGATACGCTCGCACAAGTGTTGGAAAATAACCCACGTACTGTGACGTTTAGGAGGGACCTTGTTGATCCCCGCGTGGCATCTTGGAATAAGTTGCTCTTGCGTCTAGGGTCGGTTTCACCTGACCCAAGGAAAAGATGAGTTCCGATGAAATTTACATAATTTAGGAAAATTCTCGGTAGATTCATTGTACAAGGCACTGATACATCCGGATGTGCGAGTTCTAAATAAAAAAATATTGACCATGAAGATACATCTAAAAAATAAAGTTTTTGCGTGGTATCTTCATTGAGGAGTGATCCTAACCAAAAATAACCTTGCAAAACATAATTTTCATGAAAGTAGAATGTGTGTCTTCTGTCACAAAGACGAGACGATTAAGTATTTATTCTTTGAGTGCTCTTTCACTAGTTCTATATGGTCGATCATCCAAATAGTTTCTACCTTATATCCACCAACAAGTATTGCCAATATTTTTGGCAACTGGCTGAATGGTGTGGATCGTAGGTTTAAGAGACTTATCAGGGTGGGAGCGTTAGCTGTTATATCGTCGCTTTAGCTATGTAGAATGACAAGGTTTTTTACGATTTTTTTTCTTTTATGCAGGTTATCTACGGTAGTACAACTACGCTTCGTTCGTGGTCTCCGTTGCAACGTGTGGAGTATCGAGATCTATTTACGGAGGTGTGTACCAGAGTGGATATTACGGCGAGAGTCTTTATACCAACATAGATGGCAGCATAATTTGCGTTTTGGATCTCCACCTTCATAGGCGATCTTATAATTTCTCATTATGATATGTAATACACCTTTTTCTTTATTCTTGTTCGAACTTGTTGGCTGCATGTATCTTATTATGCAGAGGACGAGTGTAACGCTTAAACTTTTAAGTGATAAAAACTCTCTTTATCGAAAGAAAAATATCAGTTTAACATTGCGGTGTGCAAGCGTCTACAAACGGTTGTACCTAAAACTTCATATAAGTCCACACCTCCGCACGACAGAAAGGTCCTTTCGGTCCTTATCTAGTCTAAATTTAAAAAATACGGAAATACCTACTAACTAAATAAAGGCCATTACAAAAAGAAAAATATGAGTCAACCAACCAAGAATAGGTGCAGAGCTTAAAAAGCTTTGCACAAACTAAAACCTAACCGAACAATGTCAAACTAAACCACTTTGTGGACTGTGGGCACTACAAACTGAACAGGACTACTTTTGGTTCTGGGACCATACACATTTCCTCAAATGTGAACAAAGCAACGAGCTTGCAATTTTTGAAAAAACCACACATGTCGTCATCGTTGCGTTAGCCGGTCCTGGAATATTCCCGTTCTCATGAAATATTTGTACTACCTAGTACGGCGCAATAATCAATTCCCTGCCACCATTTTACCCCCTTCTGGCTTAGCTAATTGTTTTGCTTCACATGCACGTGATGCCACATTGAATTCCCAGGCCTACCGGTTCAAGAAAAGGACATGGTCACTTATCTGCACATGGCCATCAGGAAATGCATATGTGCTGACCTACACTCACTTAATTAAGCGATCGGTCTGGAGTCTGGACTCGCTGAACTTAGGATCCCCAAAACCTCAGCAGCAAAACGATGGAGTGGTTTGCATGTGTTTGTCCATACTAGTTCCTTTTCTCTTCGTGCAAATCTCTAGATTATTGTGGATTAATTAGCTAGAGCCTGTCAGGGAACAAAGCAAGTTGACGATTAAATTATGGAAGGCTGGGAGTTATGAAGAGAGCTTGGTTATGATCAGGTGATGTGAATGTGCTAACCAACGGTCGCCCACGCGACACCACGCCATTCCGTCGTAATCACCACCCACCACCACGTCACTACGTGCTGTTTTCTTTGCGTATGGGATCTCCTACCATGCACAATATCAGAGGCGCATTCTTTCGGTAGGTACCGGTTGTCCGATTGGAAATCGACGGTTGAGATTACGTTAGGGCTGGGATGCAATAGAAACTGTCACGTACACGCCTCATGATTTGTTCTAACGTCGTTGCCACGGATGACCCATTCCTGACTGGACAGACCTGCATATTTGAAAGGTACACCCGCCCTTTAACTTTGGAAAATGTTTTGCGTAGGCCGACCTACTACGCCCTCGCGTAGGTCGCTCCTGCGCGAGCAACCCAGCGAGCGAGTAGCGAGCGGAAGTGTTGGCCTTTTTGCGCATGTGTGTCTGGCCCAACTACGTCCAATTTCGATTTTATGCCCAGTTTTGTGTGCAAACAGCCCACCACTGTAATTAGGAGTAGCCACATATACACTAAGTGTTTTCACCATGTCCGGCCAACGTTATGTACGTATTAAAATTTTGTAACAGTTTTGCCCATATTTTGTGAAAAAACACAAATGAGATGTTGCAATATTTTTTTTGGATGTTTTTTCTAGATAAACGCATGTGTATTTAGAATTCATTTGGAATTATATGTTTATGCGCTCATTCACATGTTGTAAACATGTGATTTTATTGTTGCTATCGATTTAATTTTTTTAAAAATAGATGATGATTTTTGTTGCAACTGAAACAGTGACAAACTATTTTGTTGCTTACCAACTTTTTAATTGATGCAAAAAAAAATTGCTGCAATAGGTTGTGATTTTTTGTTGAATCGTTTGAACTTTTTTATTGCAACGCAATAAACACATTGTTTAACTATTCTTTTGTAACATTACTTTTTCGATTTGTTTTTGAAAAAAATTGTTGCAATATTTTTTTTGTACATGGGGTAATAATTTTTGTTGCGATACAAGCAAATTTGTTGCAATGACAGTTTTGTTGTAATTACCGAGATAACCGGGGGCAACACAATATACCCTTTCGCTTAAGTGGGGCTGTTGTGGAGTGCGGGTTCTATATCCGAAAAACTGAGAGGCTAAAGTGTAAAAGTGTGTTGTGCTGATTTCTGTGCGTTGGATGACGATCGAACGGCTCACGAGAGGATTTAGATTTGCCAAAGCTAGAGCGACCTACGCCCCTAGCATCTGCCCTTAACTTTCAAACTAAAGGTGAATGATCTTGTGCTGTTTTCTAGGTGTGTATCTTCACGAGCTCCATGCACTAACACACTATTCTAATTCTGATGATGCGATTTCATCATTTATACATCCATTGTATGCATGACGGATCAAAACTCCAATGAGGGGGGAAAAGGGATGTGCATGTAAAGGAGCATATGTCCAAAAGGCCAAAGCAGTATCAAATCCGGTTTTGAATGTAGAATTTCATAGGACATCACGGCAATTTCAGAAGGAAAAAAAAGTCCAGTTTTAGGGAATCATGTCAAAGCTTATTGTTTTTCCTTCTTCTTCAACTCAAGTAATATATGAGAGCTAGTGGCGGATATATGATTTCACGGCCCCGAAGACTTATTCATGCCATCGCTAAATTTATTGCCAAGATGATTGCTTCCCGGTTGGCACCCCACATGGACTTTATTGTGACTAACTCCCAAAGTGTTTTCATCAAGAGAAGAAGTATCCATGACAACTTTCTTTATGCAAGAAACCTTGCTCGGAAATTGCATCGCTCCAACTCCCCATACCTTCTCTTCAAGCTCGACATCAAGAAAACTTTTGACTTGGTTAGATGAGACTATCTAATGGATCTCCTACGTCACTATGGCTTCTCACCACGCTTTTATGATTTGGTTTGGGCGCTTCTCTCAACCTCCACTTCCCATATGCTTCTAAATGGCGTCTCTTGCAAGCCTATAAAGCATGAGAGGGGGATGCGGCAAGGCGACCCGTTGTCTCCTCTTCTCTTTGTGCTAACCATTGGCCTCGTGAACCACATCATCAACAAAGAAACTTCTCAAGGCCATCTACACCCAATTGGAGGGAGAGCCCCGCTTGCCCGAACCTCCCTTTACGCCGATGACGCAGTTGTGTTTGTGGCCCCTTACAAACAGGACATCTAATTCCTTACAAATACTCTTGTGTCCTTTGGAGAGGTCACTGGTCTATGGGAAAAGTCCAACAAAAGCCTTGTTGCTCCAATTAGGTGTGATAATATCGACCTTGACGATGTCCTCCAACACTTCCCGGCAATCAAAAAAGCTTTTCTCGTGCGCTGCCCTAGCTTTCCTTTGAGTATCTATCATATCCGAAGTGTGGATTTCCAATTCTGTAAGAACAAAATTGCTACCAAGCTCAAAAATACAAGTTGGAAGAACGTAAATGTTGCTGGTCGCCGTGTCATGATTGCTCTGTCTTAACTTCCCAAGCCATCTATCATATCACGTGCCTCACCTTTCTGAAATAGATGTTTAAGAAGAATACCGGTCTTCTTCAAGCCTACCTTTGGGCCGGTTGTGACAAGGCCATCGGTGGCAAGTGCAAGGTCAATTGGGAGGCGGTGTGTCGTCCCACTTAGCTTGGGGGACTTGGCATTTTAAGCCTTGAGAAATTTGCCTCCGTCTTAAAGAAACGGTGGCTATGACTTGGGTCGGTCTAGCTAACCCTTGCAATGATGATGACGAGACCTTTTTTGCGGCGGCCACATCTGTTCCTGCTGAGAATGGGGAGAAGCAAAATTTTGGACATCTCCTTGGTTGGATTGGATCCGCCCAATCGACACCACCCCAAATCTCTACCAAATCACCAAAAGGAAGACTTGCACCATAAACAAAGCTCTACACAAAAATCTTTGGGTCAACCTTCTTAACATCCAGCACAACTTTGAGACTAAGCATATCCAATAATTTGTCTCGCTTTGGGAAAAGGTTTCTGTAGTCACTCTCAACAATGAAGTTTCCGATACAATCCAATGGAAATTCACTAGTGATGGTAAATACTCCTCCAAGATGATCTATAAAATGCAATTCAAAGGCATTAATAGAAGGACTTGCACCAAGATCACACAAAGCATTGCAATCAAAATCATTCACTATTATTCTAATAGTGGGCTCCCAACCATCTTGTAATTTTCAAGGAATAGAGGCTTCAAGTTTGATCATGTCTTTCTTAGCTTTAATGAGAGCATTAGTGATATATTTAGTGAAAGCAATATTTATCTTACTAGCATTAGGATCTTTGTCTAATTTTTGTAAGAACTTAATAACATAAGAGATGGTGCAATTATCAAAATCAAGTTTATAATCCTCAAACATGGTGGGAAAATTTTCTCCTAATGTCATATCATCCTCAATCGCACTTGCAACAATTTTCTCACCAGAAATATTTTTTATCTCCAAACTTTTGGGACTCCATCTACCTAAAGTCATAACCTCTCCAATCCCATTTGTTTTGACATCAAAATGTTTAGAAGCATTAGGATAATCTTTGGTACTGAAAGTTTTCACTTACTCAAAGGGTTGGATGGTATAAATTTTAACAAGCTCACGTTTAGCAGTTTTTTCAGCAATTGCAGCTTCTCTTTCTCTTCTAGCACGGATTTGAGTTAACATTCTTATGTTATATTTTATTTGAACTTGTATAGAATTTATAGGCCTAAAGAGGTGTACTCCTAATTTAAGAAAATTCTACATCATGAGCAAGACTATCAACTTTCAGCACAAGATTATCTAGTTTCGCAAGCCTTTCATCAATAGTTCTATTGAAATCTTTTTGTGTAGTGATATATTCTTTAAGCATGTTTTAAAGATCAGAGGTGAAACTTTTAGGATTGTTTTAACCATTTCCATAAGAATTCCCATATGAATTACCATTATTATTGGGATATGGCCTATAGTTGTTACCACCAAAGTTATTCTTGTAAGCGTTGTTGTTGAAATTGTTTCTAGCAATAAAATTCACATCAATTTGATCATTATCATTAGTAACCAGGGAGTTCAAGGGAAAATTATTAGGATATATATTCACTTGTTTAGCTCGCAAAGAAGTAAGCATATCAATCTTATCACTCAAAGAAGAGACCTCCTCAACAGATTTTGCCGTGTTACCTGTTGGAGTCATTTCTGTGTGCCATTGGGAATAGTTTGTCATTAGATCATCCACTAATTTGATTGCTGCACCTAAAGTGAGGTCAATAAAGGTTCCTCCTGCAGTTGAATCCAATAAACTCCTTGAAGAAAAATTTAATCCTGCATAAAAAGTTTGGACAACCATCCATGTAGTTAGTCCATGTGTGGGACAATTCTTAACCATAGTGTTCATTCTTTCCCAAGCTTGAGAAACATGCTCATTATCATTTCTTATAAAGTTCATAATGTTACTCCTCGGTTGTATAATTTTTGTAGGTGGATAATACTTCCCAATAAAAGCATCTTTGCATTTAGTCCAAGAATCAATGCTATTTTGGGGCAAAAACAATAATCATTCCTTAGCTCTTCTTCTTAATGAGAAAGGGAACAATCATAATTTCACAATATCACCATCTATCTCTTTATATTTTTGCATGTTACATAACTCAACAAAGTTATTTAAATGAGAGATAGTATCTTCTCCAATACCAGAAAATTGATCTTTCATGACAAGATTCAACAATGCAGGTTTATTTTCATAGGAATCTGCTCTAGCAGCAGGTGGAGCAATTGGTGTGCATATGAAATCACTAGTAAAGTCACAAAGCCTGGTGGTATAATTGGTGCCCATGCTTGCAAGATAACACAAAATAAACTAACAACACAAATAAAAGACTAGAGAACTAATTTTTTCTTGGGTTTTTTATAAAGAGAAAGAAAGAATAAACAAAAGTAAACTAAGCAAGAACAAAACAAAAGAAAGAGAGTGGAAGTGTGAGACTCCCCTTGCAGCAAGCTAGAAATCCCCGGCAACTGTCGCACCCGGACTTCTAGAGGATACTCACCGTACGAACTGAACAGTATTTTGATTGGATTACGGGGCTTACCGGCACCCGCATCTCTTACGAGTAGGCCAACACTTATGTGTGAAAACCAATCTTTACTATTCACCATCGATGTAAACTATCCCGTAGAAATCAGGACACTACCATTGACGTACTTCATACCATACACACATGGTACGTCAACGGCTTTGAACAAGATGATAACATAACATATCTCTAAGACACAAAAGATTGAAATAAGTTGCAACTGGCCCTCACTAGGGCAGAGAATAGCAAATACAATCATCCAGAGGAGACATGTCCCAACATAACATCATTACAACTCAGCGGAAGCATTCAAAGGGTCTGAGTACAGACAAATCCAAATAGGCTTAAGAAGCCGGGAATGAAAAGAAGACGGAGCCCATCCACGATGTCTCGGATCCTGCCCGGGTCCGCTACCTACTCGTCAGCAGCCTCGTCGAACTCCACGTAGTAGCCATCACGGGGATCCTCGTAAGCGTAGTTTGCGGAAACCACAGCCCCAAAGGGGCAGTACATAAACGTACTGGCAAGCAAGACTCACAGTTCACCAAAGTGTAACCCGTCAACACCAAGCACAGATGCCTTGGGTTGAACGGAAGATAGGGGTAAAAAGATGCTGCAACTGGCTGCACTAACAACTACAAAACATACTACAACTTCCGGCTATCAGATAGGGGGTAAGATAGCGTATCGTAACCACCTACAACTAACCACCATATCAAACCCATCATGGATCTCGCCCCTTATCCAAAGAAGCAATCCGAGGGTAACTCACACAGTTGGATTAATGATGGATCAAGTTGTTGTGTCAATAAGTCTATTACTAGTCAAGTTTATCATTAGTTAGGTGTAAGTTGTTCTGAGTACTTGTTAGCCAGTACTTTCACCAAGTTAACCATAACCGCGGAAAACACGGCTTCTCGAGAAGATTTATCCCTGCAGGGGTGCACCAATTTGGCCGTACACGTAAGAATAACCCGCCAGATGGGAAGGCCTTTCCCACCAAGCGGGGCACTCAACACAACTCAACTCTTCTTCGCATCAAGCCCAAAGCACCACGTGCTGTGCGTGCGCGGCTAATCGAGCCCCACGAAGAAAAGGGGACCCTCATAGCACTGTAAGACCACGCCACCCTAAATGCCGACTACAAAAGTTCCACCCTGGCCTCGGGTTCGTACCTGCATATGCGTGCATCAAATGGAAAGCCCGAACTAAGTGTGGTGATTTGGACGAGATGCGAATCGAATCAAATTGAGGGGGGCGCCCATACACGCTTCCCACATGCGGATAGTGCGCTCATCATGGATCAGTAGACAAGACCCTTTTCCTATTAGGGTCGGCACTAGCAGGCCTCAAAACCACGCCGGGCCTCCTGCCGGTGCCTTATCAGCAAATTATTATTACCTCAAATTAACTGGTTGTTGTTTAACATTGAGCCCCAGAATATAATCAAATAGGATAACAGAAAGTAACTGATAACAGACTCGAGCAATAACAACCCTAAGCATGCTAGTAAGACACGGGCCCAAGCAACGGGGTTATAGGACTGGAGGTGAGGCAATATCAGGGTTCAGGGTATCATGTGATAGGTTCGTAACAGAAGCAACGATACATATGGCTAGCAGAATTAGACAACGGAAAGTATCGGTAACCAATGTTGAAAGGAACACAATGGTTCATGTGAGTGATAACTTGCCTGCAAACTCAGTAGCCGGGTACTGGGCTAGATCCTCAGAAGGGGTGTCGTAAAGATCGTCGGTCTCAACGTCGTCGTCTATCCGAGAAGAAGCAAACAAACAATACAGGAAGATAAACAATCAATATCATGGCATAGTGCACAATCATGGGATGATGCATGTCATGTTTAATGGATGCACCAAAATAAACTAATTGACATGGTAACCCAATTTAAATGGACACATATGCAATTTTGAGTTGCATATGAAAAGCCCATGGATTTTGGTTAGATTATTTGTTTTCCAACTAATCAACAGGTGAAGGTGGATTAGTATGATGCATGGATGAGGAAAACAACAAAATAACAACAATAGAACCAATTGGAAATAGGGTTTACCAATTTAGAATTTTATTTATTAAGTTAAGGAATTTTTTTTGGTTCCTTAAAGGTGACACACAAGTATTTGTTGTTTTCAGCCACTTAACTTGTGCAAAATAAATAACAAAATTCATATTTGAAAAGAACACAGAATTTTAGTTGGATTACATGTTTCAATTATTGAAAAAGGGATTAGTATGAATTTATTATGACTTAAACAAAATTAAACAAGTTTTAAATGAATTTAAAACAAGCATGAATTTTATTTGGATTTTATTTGTTCAAAACATAAATTCAAATTCATATTTGAAAAGTTTATGTTTTTCTAGTTTGAAAACATATTTTGCATGTTCAACAATAATTTAAATTGAGCAAGTTATGATTTTAGCAATTTTAAATGATTTAAATAATGTTTAAATTATTTCAGCAATTTAAATTATTCAAACCATGAAACAAAATTTATATTTGAATAGGTGGTTCAAAATGGTATGGAAAACATATTTTATTTGCATTATTTGGATTAATTATGATTTAGTTATGCAATTTAGCAAATTACAATTGAATTATTTGAATTCAAATTTGAAGTGCATTTGAAAACTTCAAAACAGGAAATAAATGCTATCATTAGATAGAGAATTAAATTTAGAGCAGTGCATATATTTTATTTTTGTTATTTGGAATTATAAAACTAAAGTTATTTGAGTTTTATGTCCAGGGACCAATCTGTAAATTAAATGGACCTAGATTTAAAACAGAAAGCTTTAAAAACATTTTTATACGCACAGAACCCTACCCTAGGCACTGCCAGGGGGCCCAGGGTCACGGTGTGCTGGCGTGGCCATGGAGTGGCTGACAGGGGGGCCACCCTGTCAGCGCTGTGGTCGAAAAAAGTTGGGGTTTTTCCCCACGAGAGCCAGGGATCGAACCTGCGCCCTGCCTCGCTTGCGCTAGTGCTGCAACCAGTGTGTTGTTTCTCGTTTGTTGTCAGTAGACACAACGCGGACAGGTTAAGGTGTCAACTTGTTATCTGAAACTCAAATGTGCGCGCTGACTGAAACTAGCTGACAGAAACATGGTCGCCGGCGACGATCTGTCGTTGATGCTGTGATCGTGGTTGCTGCTGGTGGTGCAGGGATGCGTGTGCAGTGCGTGGATGCGAGCGCAACAGAGATAGAGGAGGAGGAGGACACGGTGGCTCACCGGGAGGTTGCCGCGGTGAAACTCGACGGCGAGGCGACAGCGGCGTGCTCGGCGGCGTGGATCCAAGCCTGCTCGTGCTCAATGGAGGGGTCGTGGTCGTAGAGGTAGGTACGGGGATCCAGTTCCCGCGGTCAGATCACGCCGAGAGGTGCTGCAGCAACGACGGCGAGCAGAGGTTCAGAGGAGGTTCCCGCGGCGGCGAACGGCGTGGACGTGGACGGCGTCGTCGATCCAGAGGTTCACCGAGCTCGCTCTGGTGTCCAAACGATAGCGGGGGAAGAGGTGGTTTGATTTCTGAAGCTAGGTGGGGTGGAGGAGTTCCATGGCGACGGCGGCCATCGAAGTTCAGAGGTGGCGCTTCTCCGGTGGCAGTGGCAGAGGGAGGAGATCGCGGCGAGAGAGAGAAATTGGCGGCGCTCTGGAGGGGATAGGGAGTAGGGCTAGGTCTAGGGCTGCGCGCCGCTGCCCTAGGGGGTCTTATAGCCCTCGGGATCGTCTCCTGGCCGTCGGAATGCGCTGATGCCGCCGTGGCATCACGGATGCGTCGCCGTACACGATGAAGACGACGGAAAAAAAACGAATCGGTACGAGGCGGGGGAGAAAGAAAGAAAGGGGCCGCGCGGGAGAGAAAAAGGGGAAATGGGCTGGGCGCAGCCCATTGCCCTGGCGCCAAAAATTTTATTTTTAAAATTTCTTTCTCCTGTTTTTTTTTTGCTGAAAAGGGAACTGGAAGAATTAGCTAGGTTTTAAATTAGTAAAAACTTTGGAAAAATTAGGGTAAGTTGTTTAGGTCATTAGCAACCAAATCTTAAGTTCTGTTTTCAAAAAGTTTGAACGTAACTTGTTGTATGTACTTAATTCAAATTTGGGTGAATTTGGGTATTAAATGATCATTAAGAAAAACAAACTTTTTAATAGGGTGACCCTATTGTTTAATTATAAACCATTGATTAGAATTGTTGTATAATTTGCATAAATTCAACTTGGTTGCTGTTTGATGCTTTGATTTGAATTTTGAATGTGATTTGAAATTTAAATGATTGATTAAACCCATGATTTAATAGTTGAGCATTATGGAATAAAATGAAAACAAATTGGTTGTTTTTATTTGAGATTTTTACTTAAAAGGTTGTAACAGAGCAATTATGAAATAATTGTTTGAACAAAGTTTGAATTTGAATTGTGAAAACAAGGAAAAACAGATGCAAACTAGGTGAAAACAAATGGAAACAACATGATGACATGATGCAATACTTTAATAAACATGAAACAAACATTCTAAGGGGAGTTTTCATACTTGGGATGTTACAAAACGCCCCCCCTTGAAGGAATTGCGCACCGAGATTCCTACTGAGAAAGGAAAAGGTCCGGATACTTCTTGCGAAGATCCTCTTCGGTCTCCCACGTTGCCTCTTTATCGAAATGATGCGACCACTGCACTTTCAAGAACTTGGTGCTCTTGTTGCGAGTCTTACGCTCGGTCTCATCGAGAATACGAACAGGATGCTCCTCATAAGATAGATCATCTTGCAGTTCAATGGAATCATGATCAACTGCACGATCTGGATCTTTGAAACACCTCTTGAGCTGTGACACGTGGAACACATCGTGCACCTTGGATAGTTTTTCTGGAAGTTCAAGACGATAGGCATTTTCTACACGCCTTGAGAGAATGTTGAAAGGACCAATGTATATTGGTGCCAGCTTTCCTTTCACACCGAAACGATGAGTGCCTCTGAGGGGAGTTACACGGAGATATGCCTTGTCACCAGGTGCATAGATCATATCCCTGTGCTTGCTGTCATAGTAGCTTTTCTGACGAGACTGAGCAATCTTGAGATTGTCACGAATGATACGAACTTTCTCCTCGGCTTCCTTAACAATGTCAGGGCCTAAGAGTGAACGTTCACCAGATCCAGACCAATTGATTGGACTCCTGCATCTGCGGCCATAGAGTGCTTCAAATGGTGCCATGCCTAGGCTTGCCTGGTAGCTGTTGTTGTAGGAGAATTCAGCATATGGAAGGCAATCCTCCCATTTCATGCCAAAGGAGATACCACATGTTGTAAGCATATCCTCGAGAATCTGATTGACTCTTTCGACTTGCCCCTGAGACTGAGGGTGATAAGCTGTGCTGAAAAGAAGTTTGGTGCCCAATGCTTCTTGAAAGCTTTTCCAGAAATGAGAAGTGAATATGCTTCCGCGGTCTGAGCTTATTTCCAATGGCACACCATGAAGGGGAACAATCTTTGCTGTGTAGAGTTCTGCTAACTGGCTAGCTGAGATTGTTTCTTTGACAGCAAGGAAGTGAGCTACTTTAGTGAGACGATCAATGACAACGAAGATTGCATCGTTGCCCCTCTTGGACTTTGGAAAACCAGTGACGAAGTCCATTTCAATCATGTCCCACTTCCACTCAGGAATTTTCAGAGGTTGGAGTAGACCGGCTGTTTTCTGATGAACTGCCTTAACACGTTGACAAACGTCGCATTCAGAAACGTATTGAGCAATTTCACGTTTCATGCCAGGCCACCAATACAGTGTCTTAAGATCCTGGTACATCTTTGTACTTCCAGGGTGGATGGAAAGAGTTTCATGAGCCTCCTTGAGAATGATATCTTTGAGACTTTGAACTTGAGGAACTGCAATTCGTCCTTCAAAGAACACAGTTCCTTTGTCATCAATTGAGAAGGACTTGAATTTCTCCTTGCCTTGTTTGATGTGTTCTACCATCTTCTTGATTTCAGCATCACGAAGTTGTTCAGAACGAATCTTGTCCTCGAGAGTTGGACTGGCTGTCAAGCTAGCAAGATAGCCTTGAGGAACAAGACCAAGGTTCAGTTTCTGGAATTCTTCATGAAGTGGAGGTTGGCTTTCCATGATCATGAGATTATTGCAATATGACTTGCGACTGAGAGCATCGGCCATAACATTAGCCTTGACTGGAGTGTAAGAAATGGTGAGATCAAAGTCCTTAATCTTTTCAATCCATCTCCTTTGCCTGAGGTTTAGATCTGGTTGAGTGAAGATGTATTTCAGACTCTTATGATCGGAAAAGATTTCAGTGCGGTTACCCAACAAGTATTGTCTCCATTTCTTGAGGGCAAACACAACTGCTGCAAGTTCAAGGTCATGTGTGGGATAGTTTTGCTCATGTGCATTCAACTGACGTGAAGCATAAGCCACAACTTGACGTTCTTGCATAAGAACTGCACCTAGACCTTGGAGAGATGCATCGCAAAATATCTGGAAAGGTTTGGTAGTATCTGGGCCAACCAGAACTGGTGTAGAAGTGAGTTTAGTCTTCAGGAGATTGAAACTCTCATCACACTGTGGAGTCCAAACGAACTTCTTGTCCTTCTTTGTGAGATCAGTGAGAGGTTTGGCAATCTTGGAGAAGTTTTGGACGAAACGACGGCAATAGCTAGCCAAGCCTAGAAAGCTTCTAACTTGTTTTACCGTCTTAGGAGGTTTCCAATCAACAATTGATTTAACCTTTTCTGGATCAATGGCTATGCCCTTGGCAGAGATGATATGACCAAGGTAAGCAACTTCTGGAATCCAGAACTCACATTTTGAGAACTTGGCATATAGACGATGCTCGTGAAGTTTCATGACAGTGAGACGAAGATGTTCTCCATGCTCTTCCTCGGATTTTGAGTAGACCAGAATGTCATCAAGATATACCACAAGGAACTTGTCGAGGTATTCATGGAAGACAGAATTCATGAGTCTTTGTTGTGCATTGATGACGCCAAAGGACATGACGGTGTATTCATATAGACCGTACCGAGTGGTGAAAGCTGTTTTTGGAATATCTTCCTTTCTGATCTTTATTTGATGGTAACCCATCCTCAAGTCCAACTTTGAGAATATTGAGGCTCCAGCAAGTTGATCAAAAAGATCATCGATACGAGGAATTGGATACTTGTTTTTGATGGTTTTCTCGTTGAGAGGACGATAGTCAACCACGAGTCTTTTTGTTTGATCCTTCTTGGCTACGAAGAGAGTTGGGCAACCCCAAGCGGAGGAACTAGGTTGAATGTAACCTTTCTCCATGTACATATCGATTTGCTCCTTCAACAATTTCAGTTCAGGAGGAGCTATCTTGTATGGATGCTTAGAGATTGGAGCAGTACCTGGTTCAAGCTCGATCACGAACTCAACTGCTCTGTCCGGAGGCATCCCTGGCAACTCTTCTGGAAAGACGTCAGGGAATTCACAAACCACCGGAACATTTTCGAGTAGAGGTAGAGGTTTAGCATCGAGGGTGTAAAGCTGAACAGAACTTGATTCATTTGGAGAATAGACTATCTGGCCAGAAGGGTGGAACAGAGTTAGCGACTTCTGAGCACAATCAATCGTAGCTTTATTGGCCTTCAACCAATCCATGCCAAGAATGACATCAATGTCAGAATTGCCAAGCAGAATTAGGGAAGCAAGGAATATGTGACCTCCAATTAGAATCTGATTCTCATGACTGATCTTGGAAGTTTGCATAGTTGCTCCAGGGGAGTTTACTACTAGCGGGGAACCCAAACCGACAAAAGGTAGTTTAACTGCTGTCGCAAAGATCTTTGACACGAAAGAATGCGATGCTCCGGTATCAAACAACACTTTAGCTGGGTTAGAGTTTACGGGGAATGTACCGAGAACGACGTCAGCAGCTTCCTCAGCTTTGTCGACCTTGACATGATTCACCCTCGCGGTCCTCCCGACAGGCCCGTTGTTGGAGTTGAAGGCTTTAGCCGGGGGAGCACGCACCATTGCCTGGTTGGTGTTGGGGCGAGGAGGTGGTGGAGGTAGCTGCCTCTGAGTGCACTTGTCAGCATAGTGCCCTGTCTGCTTGCATTTGTAGCAAGTGACGACACGAGGTGCATCTGGTCTTGGCTGCCCCATTGAGAACCTCTGACCCTGCATCTGAGATGGGTTGGGTGGGCGGGAAGCGAAGCCTGGAGGAGCTTGGGCATATGGAGCCCGAGTGACAACACCATTTGGCACCCAGATTCGGCGCTTCTGCGGAGGGGTGGTCATGTTGGAGGAGGAACCACCCTCACGCGAGTGCTTTCGGGACTCTTCGAACGCCTTGCGCCCATTTTCCTCATTGAGCGCGGTGTTCACGAGCTCCTCAAAGTCTTTGCACTTGATGTTGGTGAGGGCGTACTTGAGTTCCGGGTTAAAACCTCGGCGGAACCTTGCCATCTTCTTGGCCTCAGTGGACACCTCATCACCAGCGTAACGAGCGAGACGATTGAACTCATTCTGGTAGCCAATGACGTCCAGCTTGCCCTGCTTGAGAGAGCAAAACTCCTCACGCATCCTTTCCATGAGACCATCTGGGATGTGGTGCTTTAGGAAGGCATCCTTGAAACAACCCCAGGTGATTGGGTATCCAACTCTCATGGTCTGGTAGTTCTCCCACCAGGTAGCTGCCTGACCCTTCAGTAGGTAGGTGGCATACTTGACTTTGTCCTCCTCAGCAACGTGAGCAATGTCCAGAGCCCTGGCCATCTCCCTGATCCAGTCATCAGCATCCAGAGGCTCCCGTGTTGCCACGAAAGCTCTCGGCCCCAGACTCAGAAACTCCTTGATGCTGACTCGTGGAGCATTCTGGTTGTTGTGCTGGTTAGCCTGGATCTGGGCCATCTGAGTCACGACCTGAGTCATCTGAGTCAACAGCTCCGTGATCGGAGGTGGCTCAGGCGGGTTGCTCCTTGTTGGCGGCATCCTGAATAGACATGCATTTTAGCACAACAATAGAAAAGGATAGACTTGGAAACCGAAAGAGATATTATTCCAACGCATGAATAGATAACCAACAGGTACATCATTACATGTTCAAATACATCATAATATCCAACACACCATTACATGGTTCAAAAGCCAAAGGATAACTAAACATAGCTAGGAATGGATACATCGGTACTCCCATGCTCATCACGCAGGACGGCGGTGAGTAGTACGACGAGAGATACGGTGAGGAGGAATCCCACGAAAGTAAGTAGAACGACGATCCACATAGATCTGACGTGGCCTGAGAGCGACTCTAGGTGTGGTGAAGTACATAGCGTCAGCTCCCTGTGCTCCAAAACGTGGAATCCCAGTGTATCCAGCACCGAGGTTGAGGAGTGGACCTCTGATCGGCTCGTAACCTCCAGCATCTGGCAGACGACGACCAACTGACTGATCGAAACGTGCAAAGCGCTCATCTCCAACAAAGTCTATGGTGTACGTCGCCAGACGAGTCAAAGCAAGGTAGAGCTGCTCTCTGACGGAAGCCAACTCCTGAGACAGTGTGGTGGCAACCGCATCACTGTGCCTCACAAACTGAGCGGTGGTGTGCAGCCTAGTGTTATCATGCTCGTAGACATCCAGGTTGTCGTAGAGATTGAAGTGAGCTCCCTTCGAAGTGATGTAACCACGGGGGATGTGGCGATAGATAGAATCGTCAAATCCCCAGTAGTCAGCACGAAGGACGGTGAGACTCACATAAGCTGCCTGCTGCACGGCCATATCCACTGTGGAACCT
>JAPCYS010002905.1:0-44339 GCA_028641055.1 Alopecurus myosuroides
TTTACTATTAAGGTTGCTGTGGTGGCGGTGTCACAGTTTAACGAAATTACAAAGGAATGCCACCCCACACTAATTACAACACAACAATTACATCAATAATGCCACCCGTGAATGCACACCCACTAATCGTGGAGTTGTTGGATAAGCTGGCAAAAAAATGCCACCGATCGCTACACATGTAAACTTGTCATCCCACAAAAAACGTTTGCTACCTGCATGCACACCCACTAATCGTGGAGTTGTTGGATAAGCTGGCAAAAACAGTGCAACCGATCCCTACATGCATGCACACCCACACTTCATTCATGCATGCACACCCACACTTCGTTTACCGATCAGGATAAGCGGGCACACCCGGCTAACAACTTATCTCAACAATAATTCAAAATTTCTAAGTATGTGGGCTAACAACTTATCTCAAAAAAAATTCAACGTACACAACCAGCTTCACTACCACAAGCACGACACTCCCACAATCAAGACAGTTCCTCCATCACCACCGGATCCGTACCAGCACCTGGCGACACTGTCGCACCGTCAGCTCCATCCGTACCAGCACCTGGCGACACTGCCGCACCATCAGCTCCGTCGGGTCTAGCAGCACCACGCACCACCGGCGCTCCGTCAGCTCTACCAGCACCAAATAAGTTCCTCGGCGGCCTTCTGCACCTAATAAGTTCCCCGTCTGCCTTCTGCATCAAATAGGTAGTTTCTTTTTTAGATATGAGTCAATATAATTTAGCCTTGGTAGAAGGTAGTTTCTTATTTACATGGTCTGCAGTCATCGGCAGGCAAGCTAGCAATAATTCCCACTCTTAGTTCTGCAATTTCAAGTGCGTGCACATATATACCAAGCAATCAGGGCCGGCCCTGAGGGGGGCAGGGGTGGCGGCCTCCCACGGCCCCCAAAACCAAAGGCCCCCCACGAGGCGTGGCTTATTACGGTAGTAGATGCTTGTCTCGCTGGCTGCGCCATTACAGAAGCTTTGAAACTTTTTCCTCGACTGATTGAGAGAGACGGAGCGTTAGATGTTCCTATTGGGCTGAAACATTGGCCTTATTCTTTAGTTGTCTCGGACCTACTCTCTTTTAGTTACTTAGCAAAGAGGTAATCCGTAATTGCCTTAAAAAGGCAACGAGGAAAAAAAAGAGCAACAAGGTAATTAAGTGGTGCGGGGTTGGTGCAAAACCGTGAGTCCGTGACCACAAAAGCACACCACCCTGTATATGAGTATATATCTCGTTACAGAGTAATTATTTAATGGAGTAGGATGTCATAAATAAAAACAAGAGCGATCAGGAATCTTAAAATCAAGACATTTTCTGCAGCTGAAATAAATTGAGGCATTCCCTTCTCTATTTTCTCATAAACGATATTTGTAATCCCTGGACGATTGCTCTAATTTTTATCAAATGAGAAACATCTGACACTGTGTGATAAACGCATGCCAGATCTACTAGTGACAACAGGTAGAAAAGTAAAAAGATAAATAGTCGAGTGTGCATCGGCCATCAATTTTTTTTAGAGAGAATCAAGTTTCTCTTTTATTTGACCTATGCACTGTCTGGAGACTACCCATCGTCGGGCCTAATGCGTCCACGCCGAGGGAGTGAGAGGACTAATCGCCAAAAGAAAACTTCGTCATGCCCATCAGCCACCGCGACGATACGATCCCCATCAGAGTCGACCCAAGAAGTGTTATACTGATATACAATCACCAGCGGATTTATATCTAGATAAATTTGAAAAAACTTTTGAGACAATATTAATAAGTTTGTGTAATCTTAAGCTTCATTTATACCCTATTTCGGATTTATATCTAGATAAATTTGAAAAAACTTTTGAGACAATATTAATAAGTTTGTGTAATCTTAAGCTTCATTTATACCCCATTTCGGAAAGAAGAAAAGAAAACATACATGTTAATTATTTTGATATATTTTTACTAAGGGCCTTTGATTTTATTTTTGCTCCGGGCCCCTGAAATCTCAGGACCGACCCTGCAAGCAATGCTAACTTTATAGACTACCTGTTTTTATTTACAGCTTGTAAGATGTCACAGTTTCCGCGACAGCTAATTGATAAAGGAAAAAAAATGGTATGTATAACTTTTTAATATCAGTGCACATATTGATTTTGTTTCAAACATGGTCATTGATAATTTGGTGTGCACATGTCACAAGCCATTTGTTCGTCTCCTCCAAAAATGAGGCTGTTCATACGTGAACAATTAGCGGATCAAACACTTGTGTCATCGGATGAAGAAGATCAGACTTGGCTGGCACGTACCTTTCCAACAGAAAGTACCCTCACAATTAGAGGAACTCCAATGGTCGGAGAAAGCTCAACCGGTATGCCCTTACACCTGAGTTTTTCCCAACGGTCTCGGCACTATTTGTTATCCATGTGATTGTTAATATTATGCCGTCAATGCAGACGTGCGAGCTCAAATAATACTTTCACAACCAACCGAAAAGGGTACTTCAGAGACCGGGGACAGGTCAAATGGTATGGCATTAAAATTTCAATGTGAAACAGAAACTGAATGTTAGAATTTGAGTGTTTATTATGTGCATCTATGTACTTTCTAACGGTGTGCACATCCCTGCAGACAAACAAGCTCAAAGGCAGCAGACATCACGTGATCGTCAAAGAGCTCGTCGACAAAGTTTAGGTCCTGAGGATAGGCAAGCCCTTAATGCACGTAGACGCTCAAACAGGCAATCGCTACCAGCTACTGGGCGACAACAGCAGAATGCACTTCGAAGATCACTTAGGCAAAGTATGACGGAAGATGAGATGCAGGCAAGTCGGTCTCAACGAAAGGCCGATCGAGCGGCTAGGAGGAACAAACCATGTGCTGCATCCATCGCTATGCCACGCCTAGCTGCAGCTGCCCCTGCGAACCCATCAGTGAGATCACACGCATCACCCATCGAAACTAATTCACCTATCGCCACCCCTTCAACGACCATGCCGGGTTATACTATCGGGACCGACGGTATCACACCCATCCTTGCTCCCTTATGTCATAGCACATTAAACCATCATTATCATTTAATTACCGGCTCTACAAATGTTGTAGCGGACATGGATGCTTTCGTTAGCGGCGTCATGGACGAGAATGCCGTCCCTGATGACATCATTGACGAGGAGGACTGCATGTTTGCCAGTGAAGGTACGTCTTCTTTCCTTTTCATATGCCCTCTATACTACGAGTTAATATGAACATATCGATTTGACACACTATGCTTGTAGGTTCCAAAGATGATGTCGATGAGCTTGATAAACAGGCAGACTTGTCTGACATGGGCTCTATTGATCCTTTCGACTTTGTGTACTCGAACCTCCCAGACAGCACGCATATCCTAAAGCAAGTCCCGAATTGTAATCACTCTAGGGCAAAGAGGTTTGAACATGAGCCCAATGGTTTCTGCTGCCGAAATGGAGATGTCGAGCTGCATGAACCAGAACCTATCCCGGAGCTGATGAAGTTATGGTCTAGCACGGATGCGGAATCACGTCATTTTCGTGAGAGCATTCGGTTCTTCAACGGACACTTCTCCTTCACAACCCTTGGAGTCAACCTCGACACCAGCTGCACGAACATGAGGTCCGGGGTTTACACGTTCCGAGCAGGCAGCACGTTGTACCACAAGGTGCATTCCTTTGGGTCTGGCTCTCGTCCCGAACATCTGCAATTATACTTCTATGATTACGATCCCACCTTGTCCCATCGCAAGGAAGCCACCGCAAATCTAGACCAAGAGGTCGTGCGAAAAGTGACAAACATCATGAGGGAAAACCCCTACTCTAAGTTGTTTAGGAGTTTGGGCGCCCACAGAGACAACCTCAAAGATTACCGGATAGAACTGAACACCGACAAGAAACTAGACCAACGGAGATACAATACGCCAGTCTCGTCGGAGGTGGCTGCCATTTGGGTTGAGGGCAACGACCTGGCAAACAGGTTCAAGTGCAGCATTACCCTCTGCGGCAACAACAACGAGAGGCACAACATACAAGCCACACAAGGATGCTACGATCCTCTCTCGTATCCTCTCTTCTTCCCCAGGGGTGAGCTTGGTTGGGATCCGAATATCCCTAAATGTGATAAGTCTTGGGAAGTTGCACAGCTACCCAGAGCGGACCATGATGACGATGAAGGTTCGTCTATATTAGATGTTTGTCTATTTTTTCCTATGCTTCTCGCGTCTGGGCTAACCTTCACTTTTTTGTCCTACACGCAGAGGGGGTGGTCAATTATGTGTCTCCGTCAGAGACTACTACTGTTATAGACTACAAACACGCCCGGCGATATTCAACCCCATCCTATATGGAGGGCGTTTGTTCCAGCAGTTTAGTGTCGACATGTACATCAAAATAGAGGGATGCAGATTAAAATGGACCAGGGACCACCAACCAGAGTTACGTGCCGACCTGTATAAAGGGGTGGTTGACAGCATCACCACCGGGGAGACACGAGCAAACACTATTGGCACCAGGATTATTCTCCCATGGTCATTCCAAGGGGGCTACCGAGACATGAAGAAGAGGCATATGTACGCCATGGCACTAGTGCAAACGTATGGCAAGCCTGACATCTTTATGACAATGACCTGCAACCCAAACTGGCCAGAGATACAGAATGAGCTGCTTCCAGGCCAAACAGCTCAGGACCGACCAAATCTTGTGGCCAGAGTGTTCAGAGCCAAGTTGGTGACAATGAAAAATATGTTGACCAAGGAGAATATCCTGGGCGTTGTGAAGGCATACGTCTATGTGGTAGAGTTTCAGAAGAGGGGTCTCTTGCATGCCCATTTCTTGCTGATAATGGATGCAGAGTATAAGCTTGTTGTGCCAGAACAGTACGATTGTCTCATATCTGCCGAGCTACCGGACAAGAATACGTACCTGGAGCTCTACGCGATGGTCGTGAAGCACATGATGCACGGGCCATGTGGTGTTCTTAATCCTAACAATGTGTGCATGCAAGAGGGGTCATGCAAGTGCAGGTACCCAAGAGAGTTTAACGAGACCACCGTACAGGGAAAGGACTCCTACCCCGTATATCGGAGACGGAAAGACGGTCGTTCGGCCAAGGTCCGACGTAAGATGTTGGACAACAGATGGGTTGTGACATACAACCCTTACCTCTTGCAGATGTTGAACTGCCACATTAACGTGGAGGTGTGCTCCAGCATAAAGGCCGTTAAGTACCTTTATAAGTACATATACAAGGGCCATTATCAGACTTCTTCCAATATCGACCAGCCAGACTCCGACGGTAACATAGACGAGATCAAAAGATTCATTTAGGCGAGATGGGTTACTCCACCGGAGGCGATATGGATGATATTTGGCTTCACTCTCTGTGAGAACAGCCCGTCGGTCCTACAGTTGCCACTACATCTTCCGAACATGCACATGGTTACATTCAAAGGAGGCACAAAACTAAACGACGTCGTCGCCAATGAAACTGCATCAAAGTCTATGCTGACAGAGTATTTCGTGGCTAACCAGGAGCATGTGTGGGCTCGAGATATTCTGTACAGGAACTTCCCAGGAAGATTCACATGGCAAAGACAAAAGTTCTGGCAAAAAATAAAGAGGGATTACCAGGTTGGCCAAATTGTGTTAGCCAATCCCTCCAAGGGGGAGCGATACTTTCTAAGGGTGCTTCTAAACCATGTCACCGGTTCAACATCCTTCGATGACCTAAAGACTGTGGACGGTGTGCTATGTGATACATTTCGTGAGGCCGCCGAGAGGAGAGGTCTCATCAAGGCAGACAACACGCTCGACGAGTGTCTTACTGAGTCAGAGCAGTGGGCCATGCCAGTCTCGCTTAGGAGGCTCTTTGCGACTATCTTGGTATTCTACGAGCCTAGCGACGTGTGCGGTCTTTGGGATAGGCACCTTGAGGCAATGTCTGATGACTACAGGCGACGTTTAACGTGCCCAATTGCGATTGAGCAGATGGTGTTGCTTGACATCAGGGGCATGCTAGAGTCCATGGGCAAAGACATAACCAAGTTCCCGCTTCCGGCCATCGACAAGACATATGACAACACAGAAGGCGAGGCTAGGGAAGTCATCGAGGAAAGCAATATCGAGGTAGATGAGGATCCAGCTTATCTTGTGTCCTCACTAAACCCTGAGCAAAGGCGTGCATACGACCATATATTGCAGGCAGTTGAAGGTGGCAAGGGGTCGTATTCTTCGTCGATGGACTAGGAGGCACGGGAAAGACATTCCTTTACAGGGCATTACTCGCCAAGGTTCGACACGAAGAAAATATAGCGGTGGCCACAGCTACTTCAGGCGTCGCTGCCTCCATCATGCCTGGAGGAAGGACCGCCCACTCGAGGTTCAAAATACCACTAACCCTTGAAGATGGGACGCCATGCAACTTCAGCAAACGGAGTGGGGCTGCCAAGCTACTAAGTAAGGCTTCACTCATCTTATGGGACAAGGCCACTATGACGAGGCGACAAGCGGTTGAGGCGTTGGACATTAGCATGCGCAACATCATGAATAAACGAGACCGGCCTTTCGGAGGAAAGAATGTCGTGTTCGGTGAAGACTTCAGACAGGTACTTCCCGTAGTCAGGAAAGGGACACGCGGTCAGGTAGTCGACGCGAGCTTGCGGAGTTCATTCCTCTAGAGGGGCATGCGCCAACTAAGGCTCGTTAGAAACATGAGGGCGCAAAATGATAAGTGGTTCGCGGATTACCTGCTGAGAATAGGTGATGGCACAGAGGAAACCGACAACGAAGGCAACATCCAGCTCCCCGAAGATATTTGCGTGCCTTCTACAGGTGAGGTCACCGATATCCAAAAGTTGATCGACCATGTGTTTCCTGATTTGAACCACAGCATGGCCAATCCAGATTACATGACCTCTCGAGCGTTCCTCTCTACCAAGAATGAGAGTATCGATGAAATAAACATGCATATGATAGAACGTTTCGTGGGCGTGGAGAAGGTATACCATAGCTTCGACAGTGCGGAAGACGATCCGCATGGCTACTACCCCCAGGAGTTCCTAAACGACCTGACACCTAATGGGCTTCCCCTGCATGCCCTTAAACTGAAGATAAATTGTCCGGTTATGCTTTTGAGGAACATCGACCCAGCTAACGGGTGGTGTGATGGGCACAAGGCTTGTGGTCCGTTGGTTCGAGAGTAATGCAATCGACGCAGAGATTGTGCTTGGTCAGCACGCTGGGCAGAGGGTGTTTCTTCCTCGGATACCTCTCTGCCCCTCTGACGACGAGATGTTCCCTTTCAAGTTCAAGAGAAAACAGTTCCCCATCAGGCTCATCTTTGCCATGACGATCAACAAAGTGCAAGGGCAGACCATACCGGTTGTGGGCGTGTACCTACCAGAACCAGTATTCTCTCACGGCCAGTTGTATGTGGCGTTGTCTAGAGCCACCACACAAAAACAATATTAAGATCCTCGCAGTCAAGGACAAGAACAAGGGAAAGAACGACGGAAAAAACAAGGCCAAGACTACAAAGAAGCGAAAAATATCCGAGTCATTAGTAATGACCACGCAGAACATAGTTTATAGGGAAGTCCTTAGCGCTTGATGTAGCTCGGACGACTTACGTCCACTTAGTGACGTCTATAAAACTGTAATTTCTACAAACATATTTGATACATGTGCATTTTCAAGTGACAGTAATTTAAATATTATATTTTTTCTACCTCCTGCTCTTTTTTTTACAATAAACATCTTCATGGCATGGGGTGATCATGACATACATTATCATTAACTACATTGTCATACTAAACTAGAAGTGCATGTATTAAGTGGCCAATCATTAATTACCATCAAAGATTATGGAGCACATACTAGAATATAAAAATCATAGCAAATAGGTGTGATTTGACAATTAAACTATAGTTACTTGCATTTCCACAATAAAAAGGGGCTATATACCTTTCCATCTGAACCTAAACTGAAGATGCTTTTTTCAGCTGGCCCAAACTGGGCTGACAAGGGAATAATGGGCAGGCCATCCAGTGATTTGAATACCACCAGACATGTATATGTGCAGTCAAGGCAGTACTGTGAGCCCCAATAAGCATAAAACCCAAATGATATCTGATAGAAACAACATACCCAATTAGCGCATCCTGTTTAGTGTAATGTACTTGATCAGAAACAAAAATTTAACAGCACCCTATATGTAGGAGAAATAATCTGAAATCAATACTAAATGTTTCTGTATGCTCCCAGTTATCACCTGATAAAGGGACAATCTAGGACCGTGCAAATGTATAAGCAACTGTTTCCTTTGTCTTGTTTAACTATGGATGATCGCGTGTATTCATGTTTTTCCTTTGTACCGTTGTCATTAAGTAGGAGTTACTTGCATGTATCGATATAAGTTTTCAACTGCGTGCATTCAAATGTTTCACCCTCCATATTATTTCACAACGCATGTTCACTTGTGCAGTTGTCTTGAAAAAAAAGGAAAAAAAACTGGGTTGTCCACGCAGCTTTGACTCCACCGTGATGGGCCAACATGCAAGCACAGGTCGATGCCCAGTTTCCTCCAGTTAGTTCCAACGAGCCCTGATTTTCTGCAATAAAATAGTAATGCATGTTTCAACCCCACACATGTGTATTGTTAGTTAGTTAGATAAGAATTGTTAGGGGATGAGTTAGCCACCGTCCCATGAAAATCTCCACGGTTGAGTGAGATAAGATAAAGTTGTTAGTTGGACGGATAGGCACGAGTGGAGCTCTAACTAACCTGGCGAACAGAAAATGATGAAATATTGATGTTACCAACCTAATCAACAACACCAAACCCAAATATTTTGAAGTTTTGAGGTTTCCCGCTAAAGTCAAAATTTCACCTATACATATATCGGCGCCTCCCCTCATTGAAAAACACAGCCACCCTACCCAGTTTAGATCGCAGACACCCGACATGGTGAAATACAACGTGCATATCTCCAGAAGGGTAATGGCGCCACAACCAGCTCCGGCCATTCCTGCTCCTCTCGACCCGGCTCCGGCCATTCCTGCTCCTCTCGACCCGGCTACTTTCGACCCTCCTCTGATCAGGTAACATCACCAATTGCACTCTTTTTTACTATGATGTATCTTTTCTTTAAAGAGTAGTACCAATCTGATAGGTTGCCGGACACCTGCCTCTGCATTTATGTATGCGTTTCTAGGGAGAATAGTTCGATTTGAGTTGACATCGAATAGTTCTAAGTTCCTTTCATGTTTCCTGCACCATTTGATTCACATACTATTTATAGAATATTCATGTGCAAGCAAGGAAATACTCTATGGAGGATAAAGGAAACTGAAGCTTGTTCTTTTAATCGTTTTTAGTAGTACTCCTTTCATGTATTTCCAGAACTTTTTTCGGACAACTGAACCTGCAACTACATCATGTTATTTGTATTTGAATTCAGTGCATTGTACATCTGTACTAGGGCCAACAATTTTATACCCCATCCATTCTAATCACATGAACTTAAAGTTTGATGATGTGGGGATGGAACACATATGCCAAAACATCTGGATCATCCGTGTTAGGGTGCAATGGAAGGGCCAGGTTAAAGAGACTGCACTGGGTAACCCCTACCTTCCGTGCATGCTGATGGATGAGGATGTGAGTCACACAAATTTTAAATACTATTCAATAGCAAGATTTGCTTGCCAATGTTTACTAACTAGCAAATTTGTCAGGGAACGAAAATGGAAGCCATTGCATACGAGAGGCTAGCAGATCGTTTCAATGACATGCTGAACACTGGGGAGACCTACGACCTTATTGGCGTAGGTTTCTACCCCGTAGAAATGTGCAATGAACATTTCTTGTACCTAGCCTCTTATTTCGTCATGGTTTTCAAGCCTTGCACCGAGGTGAGAATCTCGGGACTTCGTATAGGAACCTCGCTCTGTCCACATCGCTTCCCACAGTTCAGCACCATCATGTCGCTAAGAGACAGAACCATCACAGGTGCGAGGCATCATCCCTAACTTCGTTTTGTAAATTCTTTCTATTCAAATGAAGTGTTCATTCTAATTCTATCTACATTTGCAGATGTGGTTGGTGCTCTTGCCTACGTGGAAGAGAGACAATATAATAACAACCGTGACATTGTTCTCATGAACTTTCAATGAGTGATCGTTTAAAATTGTTGATTTGTGCCTTTACAATTTATAAGTTGAAATTCTGATTTTTTTTTGATAATTCACAGGGGACAACTAATTTTTGTACATGTACACACTCAACATCTTTACCGAAACATAGGCCGCTGGTCATTATCTCAAAGAGGATTTAAAACTCTTACTGTGACTTACGTCAAGATAGACAGGACAACGGGTTGTTTGAAAACCATGCATGAGAGTTGTTTCCTATTCTCTCCAAACAGAAACTTTGAAGATCATCATTTGGAAGGCAAGTGTGTTTAATGGTTTAAAAAAAAGTAAAGTTCTATTTGTTCGGACAGACATTGACGGTTGTTACTTTGTTTATTTGTAGTTGCTCGTGCGGCCAATGTTGCTATACCTGACGCCATGCGCAATTACGTCAATGCTGCAGTCCAAGTTAGGACAGAATTCATTGCAGACCAGCATAATCAGTCCCGCCTAAGACGCGGCTGAACGAGCCCCAACTCACCTTCACGGCGAGGCCATTACCCATGATTTTCAAAAAAAGATAGCTCTACTTTAAAGTATTTAATTTCTTTTAAATATGTTACCTACCGTGTGTAATAATTTCAGTGTGAAAGCGCTAAACCAGTTTAAACTGTCAAGTATTACCTATTGTATGTAATAATTTCTCAGTCAAGCTTGCCTCTGTTGGCTGGTTCTAAACACGGACACTCTTTCTCGCCGCCGAGCCGCCTCCACCGGCCAGTCAGCCGCCCGCGCCGAGATCTTGTGCGATTTGGAGAGAGGAGCACACATGATACACAGAGATCAACGTCATATATTTGGGGAGGGTATAATGATGCGATAGAGGCTTAGAAGTATTTGCGTTACTTTTGGGATTGGAAACATCCCTGTAGTTGATTATCCAAACGGGAAAAACAAGTTAGTTTTTTTAGTATAAAAAGGTAAAAAAAAATAACAAAAAATAGTTGCGATGGCTGAGAGGGAGTACCACGTGAGGAGAGAGATTTGCTTTTTTTTTTACCACGTGAGGAGGGAATTAGTTTAGATCGATAAGCTCTAAAAACATATCGAGAGGTCTACATATATACGCTAACACCTCCATAAACCAAACCACCTACGCCTCCATAAACCACCTACGCCTGGATTCGACTCTGCGTTGCCAAGAGTCGCCGTCTACACTGACTAGAGTGGCATTTACCGTCGGCACCAAGGTAATGGCTTCTGCCTGTTGCTGCCGCCGCCAATGTTTGCTTGTTGTGATGTGCGTGAAAATTTCGTTAATGTGGTACAATCTGATCTCGTGCTCTAGGATGACCAAGTTCTTTCTCACTTAAAGGATTGGATTTTTTTTAGCTTGACCTACTTCCATGACATGAATTTCTTTCTCAATTATAGTTACCAAATAAAATACTAGGACATGTTTATTACTGAATACTGGAGAGCAGTGTGGTAAATGGCAGAAAGTAGTCTATAAAACCCAACATTTAGATAATACATCTTACTCTTTATCGTAGGATTGGATGATAACGGAAAATCTTCTTCCACGGAGACTATATATCTTCCGACTTCTATAGTAATCAAGAATCATGTATTACCATAGCTGCACTTGTTTTTCAGATGTTTCTCTCACACAGGCTGCAAGCTGAGGGGAAGTTGTGCTATAAATCTTGGATCTGTAACATATACACAAGGGGTTAGGGATTAATAATTTCACTTCTCAGATGCAGAACAGTATAGCCAGTTTTGTAAATGAATACAAATTTGCAATAAAACTTCATCGAGATTCTCATTAGATTTTAAACTACTATAATTTAAGAACGATGTACTACATGATAAGTGTCCTTTACATATGCACAACCAGTAGTAAATGAGGAAAAAGAAAAAGGAGAACTACATGTTGCCCGTTGTAGATCCAAGCAGACAGTATATTCCAATTGCCAAATGGGGGCACCAGAGCACAACATAGATATTCAGCCAACTATAGATGTGAGCTAAAAATGTATGTAACATGTTCTCAAATCCATCATTTTGAAAAGGTACACAGTTTCCGACGCTAGAGCTATCATGTTCACAGAGGTACTTATATCGGTTTAGTTCTATGGTAAAATTAAGAGGCTAGAATAGTTACCAAAAATAATGATCTTTATTTCCAATTGATATGTGTGGATAGATGTTCATAGAGATACCTATGTAGCTATTCTTTTGTTTATAACCACTTCTGTAATCTTTACATTTTAATGCCTACTGCATCCCACAACCAGCTTCTCGAGCAAGAATGGAAGGGTTGGCCTTCATTGTTGATCATGCTTTCACGCACATGTACAACTTCATCATGCAGATCAATGACTCCAGCGCACTAGAGTAAGTATTTGGAGGAGTGGGAAAAATATTGAATGATAAATAAAATGATGCATATATAGATTTTTTTAAATATGCCTCAATAAAATTGTTTTTTGAGCTTGCTCTAATGCGTATCTTGCAGCACGATATGGATAAGGAGCTCTAGACCCTACTTGATCGAGATAAGCCTCAGGATGATTCAACAAACCATCCGCAAAGCTGGACGAGTTCATATGGACTGCTTCAATCTCGCAGTTCGCCAGATAATAAGTGCAGAAGTCGAGAGGTACGCTGGCACCTAATATATTGGATGTCGACACCTTTTCGACCTGCAGCTTCAAGCCCAAGCACGGGCCTTAACGCGCTCAGCGATGTGTCAAGCTAACCGCACCAATACATTAATTGAAGCCCCGCTCCCAACATTTCCTTCATACAACACATGGACATCTAAAGTTGTAAGTGGAATTCACTTTTGACGACGTGTGTTTGTTCA
The DNA here is from genome assembly GCA_028641055.1 of Alopecurus myosuroides. Classification (NCBI taxonomy): domain Eukaryota; kingdom Viridiplantae; phylum Streptophyta; class Magnoliopsida; order Poales; family Poaceae; genus Alopecurus; species Alopecurus myosuroides. Next base: position 12,996 of record JAPCYS010002905.1, read on the forward strand.
CGTTATTGTTACCTACTAACCTTTGTCTACATTTTGCAGTATCTTCTACCTTTGGTTGTCATCGACTCCTATTGTCTTCTTGTGGTCAATATGAACACAAGAAGGACACTTCTGATAGATCCTTCGTACTATCCAGATAGGAACGGGTCACTTTTTCACTCTAACGAGGTGAGGAAGGAGATCAGAAATGCGATACATGAATTTAATGAGATGTTGCGATTGATGCATGATGACTGGAATACTACTGTCTCGGAGTGGCCCATGGACAGCCATGGGTGCATCAACACCCATAGAGACAGGTAACCCAATTAGGAAGTTTGCTGCATTGGGTGTCCTCAATAACATATTTAAGTTCCAAATTGAACTGTTGCAGCGAAAACTCAGGATTCAAGATACTCCAGCACATGGCCATTGCGGATGCCACAAACCAACTTCATCATACACGCATCTCTAATGTATGTACATCTACATGGGATCGCAACTCGTGTTTCGACCTGTTTGTGTATTTGTTTTCGCTATTTGTTCTTACTTTTGTTTCGCACCTTTACAGGATCCTCTGGCACTCAGGAAGCAGCTGATGGTCCATCTGCTGATGTTTAAAGATAATGAAGCCCCCGAAAACATCCCGGACGCAATCAAACTAAGCTTGGGTGTCCTAAGGGCCTGAGTGTTTTCTCGTTATCAAAGCACATTATCAAATTTTTCGGTCATACTCTATTTGGATTATTTACTCATTCGATTTATTTCATCATGTTCTACAAAGATACAACATATATCTTGTCGTGTGAAAAATTATTCATTTATGTACGGAAATATTGTATCTACTCCCTTCGATTCATTTAATGTTTCTCAGTTTTTTTAGCTCAGTGATTGTGTGGCCATTATTGGTGTTTACTGGCTTGCCAAAATTTAATCTGTACATCATGCTTATTAATTAGCCTACAATAACCACCTTAGAGCTCAGCTGAGACTAGAAACAAACCTCATATTGGCAATAATTGAAGATTAGCAATTTAATTTCCAAGACACGCCTCATTAAACCCCCTAACATCAATCTGCAAAAAATAAAGATAAGAAATTTAATTCTAGCTCTACTTCCAAATAACTTAGCTTTCTACTTAAAACTCACCTTCCACGACTTGTGAACTCAAGCTCGAGGATAAATAGTTCAGGAGGTACACCAAAGGTTCAATACAAATCCAGTTAGTCGCTACATGCTGTCGTATTCAAATCTGGAAGATCAAATGCACATAATTTCAAACCAAAACAAGCAATTTATTCATACTGAAGGAATCTAAGGAGGCTGTGCTCAAGAATGGATAATTTACCGATCTCTCATACACATAGACAAAACCTCCAGATACCATGTCCACTTTGTACTTCGCAAACTATTTCTCGGGAGCAGCCCTTGTAATTTCGCCCTCCGTATAAAATGCATCATTATTGTTGTACATGGGAGAATAAATTGCTCAACTAAGCCAAGGTGTATTCTCTCTGTCCAGAAGCTTCGGTTCACCCTTCAACCTCCATTGAGTGTATTTTACCGGTAAATAACTCATGCAAGTTTTTAAAACATACTTGCATCAGAATAGGCATAATCAACATAATGGTCAAGTATATACATTAGACGGTGACATCCAGCTGTCCAATCATAATGGTCAGAACCTATATGGTAAGATTTCACATTTCTTATATTTTTCGTTAGATAGAGAGTAAGAATTTGACAATGTGTAGTCTATTGCCGTACCATTTGATAAACTATAGTCGAGCCGAAAAAATTGCATCTTTATGTACATGGTATGGAAGTACACGACCAGTGGGAGAAAATGAATGGAACAAAAAAATGTTAATAGATTACAGGAGAAACTAACTATTAAAAAGCTAGACAAGATTTCTAACCCTAACAACCGTGCCAATTTTTTTGGTAGTGAAACTCATCAAGACTAATCCTAAGTTCCTAACAACCTGGCTAACTTTAAAGATGCAAGGTGGCTTGATCCTAACAGAACATATTCATAATCACATTCCCCGTACAGGATAGGATAGCACCAAGACCTGATGTCTTACCTCTTCTCCCGAGCCACCAATCCCCAAAGGAGATAGAATCCTCTACGACAAGATCCCAAAGACGATAGCAATCCTCCACGATAAGGTACTCAATCCACCCACGCGCGGCGTCGAGCAGGCGACCATGCCGGCCACGACCCAAACTTCGTGTCCTTCGACTGCACATCGCCTGTGGCGGGCCTTGGGTTCTGTGCCCGCTCAGTCCTGCTGGCTACGGATAGGAATTGGCGGGGATGGGAGCGGCGTCGGAGGGCGGCCTGCGGCAGGAACTCCAACGGCCCCTCGTGTGAGAGGAGGCGGCGGGGCAGGGCGATGCTAAGCCGTGAGAGAAAGCGGTGGGGCAAGGAGGGGAGGCGTGGAAGAGCAGGAGGTGACCAGACTCAAAGGATGTAGCCCCCTCCATTATGTCTACCAACCCAGATCATTTAGCTAACAAGATCATCATTGATGATGCAAAGTGTTTGGAGTAAGATATCATATTATTTAAAACATTAAATGTTAATATTTTATTATGATATAATTATTCTTACCTATTATTTCACAGCAAAGAATGGATACGGAGCTCGAAACCATATCCATTGAGATTGAGTTTAAAGCAAATCCAGGGCATACTCATATTGGACAAGCCTATGGACAAAGACTGTTTCAACATGGCTGTGCATATAGTGGCATGCGACGAGATACAATGGTTGATAGAGCCTCCTGTGCACAACATGGACTTAAGATTTTGTGTAAGTTAATTGTGATAATCACATATAGTCATTATAAGCGCCATGTTCCTAACCTTGTGTATTGGCGCAGTAGGCGTTACATCCAAAGTGGCATGTAAAGCCAGATATTGAGGCGTTGACAACACTCTTTCACAGTTGGCCGGAGATTAACTATAATATCTCGGCGTGCCATATGGTAAGTTGACTCACATTACATATTTCCCATTATGTGTATTGTTATCGTTTATTTTTTTCTAATGTGTGCCACTTGTAGATTTTGTTGCCACATGCATCTCAAGACCACTTCATGCTGTTCTTCATCGAAAAACATAGATGTCGTGTATCTATTTTGGAACCTATTACTAAACCGCTATGAAAAGAGAGGTATCAATTGAAATTTTAGAGGTATGCAATCTATCTAAACGAAGCATTCGGAATAGCACAACCCGTATGGAATTCAGATATATATTTCTGGCCACGTAGTTATCCGTGTGGTATTCGAAGGAGCCATGACATGTGATTTTATTTAGAAACCATTATAAAATTTATTTATTCTCCTTCTAATGTTCAAGATAATGACAGTGCATTATATGCAGGAACTTGTCAGGTTACTTAGTGTTTAGTTTTATGCTCTCATGGGATGGTGAAAAGTTGGTTCATCCAGTTTGTACCGAGAGTTTCTATATTGCACATTCTTTACAACTTTAATTTCAAATTTTCAAGGTAACATATATTTATATTGCTTGTGCAGAATGCTTATGAAATGCGGAAAAGGTTTTTTATACATCTTCTTAAGTACCATGCAAATAAAGCCAAAGACAATATACCGGGTGTTGTACGGGAGTATCTTAAGCGTTTCAATAGATCGTATTTTGGTTAACATGATTCAAATCATTTATTTTGTACACGTGACGTTGAATTATGAGAGTGCGTTTTGGTTTGTTGTAATTTATTTTTATACACACGACGTTGAATTACGAGAGTGAATTTTAGTTTTTTCCGATACTATGTGTCTATCTTATCTATGTACATTCATATTTTCATATATTTAATGCTTCCACATGCAAAAATAAACCGTGGCAACGCATGGGCATTCAACTAGTACTGATAATACACACCACTTCCACTGTTTTCACACTTCTACTGTTGTTTTCATATTGTTCTCATACTGTTTACCACACCATACGTTTAATCTCTTTGTGTTCAGCAAAACTGGTGAGATTGACAACCTCACTGCTTCATTGGGAGCAAAGTGAATTGATTGTGTTGTGCAGGTTTCACGTTGCTGCTGAACCAGTAGTGCGCCCTGCCACCTCAGCTGCATCAACCTTCAGAAATTGCTTGTCCTCCTACTGGTCGATTCAACCTTGGTTTCTTTTCTGGGGGAAAACTTGTCGCTGCACTCTTCACAACCTTTCTCTTGGGATTTACCAACGCCAGCCATCAACAAGTTTTCTGGCGCCGTTGTCGGGGAGGTAAGATAAAAGCTACTCACATCCTCTGTGAGTGCTCGAAGTTATTTCCTTTAGATTCTGCAATTATATCTTTTTGTTTCTTGTTTTTATTTTCACTAGTTAGGCTTAACTGAAAACAACAAAAATATGAGAGAGGTTTATAATCGTTATCTTGAGTTAGGACATGAAGTGTTTGAAGAGAAAATTAAAAAACCTATGGATCTTTATTTGCATGCTAGTAGCAATATTATTAGTATGAATTCTTTGAACATCATTATTGCTAATGCTATGGAAAGTATAAGCTTTGGAAAGCTAGTTTTTATGAAAATGATCTTTTTAGTCCCCCCAAGCACAGAGGAACAAATTTACTTTGATTATACTTTGCCTCCAATATATGATGATTATAGTGATTGTGGTATTCTAGTTCCACCTACTATTGAGGAGAAAATTAGTTATGATTACAATATTCCTCCTATGTTTGATGATTATGGTGATGAGAATAATAATGATAGCTATTTTGTTGAATTTGCTCCCACTGCTATTATAAGAATTACTATGCTTATGTGGAGAGTATTAATTCTTTTATGCATGTCGCTCATGATAAGGATGTTTTATGTGATAGTTATATTGTTAATTTTATTCATGATTCTACTAAAATTTATTATGAGAGAGGGAAACATAGTCTTATGCATCTCAACAATATCAGGTTTTCCCTCTTTATGTTGAAATTTTTGAAGTTGCACTTGTTTTGCTTTCTTATGCTTGTTGCCTTGTGCTTTCATGACTTGTTTTTATACAAGACCCTTTTTCATAGGAAGCGGGTTAGAATTTTTTTAAATTTTTTTGGTTCTTGATGATCTATTTTACTTCAATTCATATTTCTCATGTGAGCATCCTCTCAAGTTATCATGCCTAGCTAAAAGGCTTTAAAGAAAAGCACTTCTTGAGAGATAACCCATGGTTTATTTTTGCTTTGTTTTTCTCAGTTTTCTTTGAGTCAAGGTGTTGTTTACTTCTTTGGCAACTCATTTGTATCTTTATTTTGATGTATTAGTAGTGTCAAGTAAAGTTTCTAGCGAAAGTTGGTGTTAGTTTTGGATTTCTGCGCAGGAAGTAGATTTCTGCTGTCCACCGTAAAAAAATCGTATAAATTCCAAAAAGATCAAAATGACCTGAAACATTTTGTGCATATTACTCAGCTAATTCCAAATTTTTTTCGTTATTTATGTTTTTCGATCTAAGCAACGTAAGTGCCCCCAAAAAATTCGTCTTTACAGACTGTTCTGGTTTTGGCAGATTCTGCCATTTTTCTTGCATTTGCTCTTTTACTATGTCAAGTGGATTTCTTTGCTTCATAAAACATCAGTGGATGTAGATAATGTTTAAAAGTATCAATAGAACTTGTGCCCATGCAGAATTACTTTGAGTGTGGTGTGAAGGAAGTTTTCAAGCGTCAAGAGAAGAGGATGATATAATGTGATCAAGAAGAGTGCAAGGTCAAAGCTTGGGGATGCCCCCGTGGTTCATCCCAGAGAATTCTAAGAAGGATCAAACATCTAAGCTTGGGGATGCCCAAGGAATCCCCTTCTTCATTAACAATTTATCGGGTCACTTCTAGTGAAATTATATTTTTATTCTGTCACATCATATGAAATTTACTTGGAGCATCTGTTTGTTTTTATTTTGTTTTCTTTTGTTTTCCTTGCTGCAATAATATAGTTGGAAACTAGCATTATTTGTGTGGGAAAGATACACGCTACGCTTTTTCGTTTGAATACTCGTTATGCTCGTATTCTTAGTTTTTCTTCTATCTGCTGCAAAATCCCTGTTTAGCTCCTGTTTTTCTTGCATCTCTTATTGCGCTGTTAGTTTTAGTAGAGTTGTGTTAGTAATCTCCTGTTTCATTGCTGTATCTCTTGGAGATTTTTTTTGTTTAGTATGAAATGCTTGGTGTTGGAAAGCAGTAGTACAATTTTCGTGCTTATAACGGTGCAAATAGAATCTTGTATAGACTGTGGCTAGACTTTTTCATGTCATGCTAGATGTTATTTTAATTCTAAATCCTAGTGGTTATTTTTGTAGCATGATTTGTCTCAAATAGCTGAGAGTGTTTAATGTGTCTTTGAAATAATCATGAGTTGTTCTTGTCATATTGAAGTATAAATTTGTGGTGCTCTCCTTTGAATGTTTTATTTGGTTGACTTGGCGCATGCTCACACCATGTTTATGACTACAAACCAGTCACTTATAGACTCTATGATCATTTAGTTTTTGAACGTGTATTACCACTTATGCTTTGAATAATGATATTTTTGTCGCTATGCATGATTATGGCCATTATTGCTCTCTTGATTTGCCGCTCCCAGTCTTTTGCTACCCTACATCTGTACTGAGTATGAGCTCTACTCGTGCATCCAACTCCCAAAAATCAAAGTTTGCCAAATGTGTCCACCATACCTACCTACATGTGGTATTTAACTGCCACTCCAAAGTAAATTGCTCATGTGTTACCTTTAAACAAAAGAGAAAGATGAATGACCTTCTATCCAGATGCGTCCTTCTATGAGATCCGCTCTTGTGAAGTCTAGTTGACTTGTGATGTAATGTATTTTATGTTTATTATTCGTTGACATAAGAATACACCTCTCTAAAAAATATTTTCAATACCTCTATTTAATAAAATAAGAAGCTCTAGCACATGAGTGATCCCTGCTTCCCTCTGCGAAGGGCCTTTCTTTTACTTTTATGTTGATTCTACATCTTCTAAGTTTATGCACAGTTGAGAGAGCATAGTTGCAATTCTGAGTTTAATGTGCATTTGTCCCAAAAACATTATTAATTGATTCATTATGTGTTATTATTTGTTCTCAAATTATTTGTTCCAGTCTCCCTCTTGAAATTTAAAGGTGTCCTGGCATTTATGTTTTGCCCCACTCTTAAGGACAAAAATATCACTTTGCTATGTTATCTCTATGCTTGAAACAAACGTATAACTTTCGAGTGCATTATTATTCATGATCTTTTATTTGTGTTACTTTTTATGATGCAAAGTGATTGCTATGTTTTATTGTTAGAATTATACCTATCATGCTTGTGTTAAAATTCTATGATCTCAGATATGCTTATGCTTTTACAATTTAGATGATCAAGTTTATGTTGGTAGCATGTCACGTCAGAAAGTATGTGTTTTTATCGTTTACCTACTCGAGAACGAGTAGGAACTAAGCTTGGGGATGTTGATACGTCATAAACATATCCTTAATTTCTGATGTTCCATGTTGTTTTCATGACATATGCTACATGTTTTCCTTACACTTTATGTCATTTTTATCAATTTTCCGGGACTAACCTATTGACAAGATGCCACAGAGCCAGTTCCTGTTTTCGACTGTTTTTAGTTTCAGAATAATTGTTCTGGAAATATTCTCGGAATTGGAAAATTCGAAGCCCGGGAGTCTTAGAATTCCTGAAGGTTCCACGGAATCCCGAAGAGGCCCGGAGGGGGCCACAAGGGGGCCACACCATAGGGCGGAGCGCCCCCTGGCCGCGCCTAGGGGTGGTGTGGGCCCCTCTGGCACCCACCGTCATCGCCCTTTCGCCCATATATTCCCCTCGATGCGTGAACCCTAAAGATATACCACTTCTCCACATAAAACACCTGAGGCCGATGTCATCGTCAACCTGAGATTGGGAGGGTTCTGGAGTTTTTCCCGGCACCCTGCCGGGAGGGAAAATCATCACCGGAGGGCTCTATACCACCATGCCCGCCTCCGGAGTGATGCGTGAGTAGTTCATCCTTGGACTATGGGTCCATAACAGTAGCTAGATGGTTGTGCTCTCCTCTTTATGCCTCATGTTTGGATCTCGTGAGCTTCCTCACATGATCGAGATCATCTTATTGTAATGCTACATGTTGTGTTTACTAGGATCCGATCATTATTGAATGCTATGTCTCTTGATTATCAATCTATCATGTTGTCTTCCTGTGTATGTTATTTATGATCTTGCATGCTCTCCGTTGTTAGTAGATGCTCTGGCCAAGTAGATGCAAGTGACTCCAAGAGGGAGTATTTATGCTCGATAGTGGGTTCGTGCCTCCTTTGCATATGTGCTCGAGTGACAGAAATATGACAGATGGAGGATATGTTGTCGGATATATACCAACTAGGGGTATATCAGATGGTGGTCTAAAGTGCCGGATTACGAGGGTGGACTAAATGGTAATGGGCTATGGTCCATTGGGCGACCCAGTAAGCTGAAGCATGGAAGCCGGATTCTAGAAGAACCCGGATCACGGCCCACGTGATACGGCTTGGAGTAGAAGGCGGATTCCTTGCTTTCCAAGTTAACACACATTGTAGTCTTCTAGGTTTCCTTCTCTGTATGTCCTAACACGGCTATTATATAAAGCTGGACGGGAGATAAGATAGATAGACAAGAAGTTAAAGGCTAACTCGCCGAGAGGTTGATCCTTGACGAGTAGCTAATAGAACCTCACCTTGTACTCTGTATTCCTAGGCTTTAGTCCTGAATAGTGAGATTGCAGGAGTAGGAACGCCGCATTACTGTGTCGTACCGAACCTGGGTAAAACCCTGTGTCATCGTCCATCGCACAATCACGTCCCCCCACTTCTCTATCGGTAGTCTCATGGCACCCCCGTCTATGAAATCTACTACGATGTCTCGACAGTTGGAGCCCACCGTGGGGCCAGCGACGTCAGGCGTTATATTTCGATCAGGGATACTCGGCGGAATCGGCAGTACAATAACTGTCGGAAGCCTGGAATTCGACAACGACGTCGGGCGCTTCCTCGACAACGGATCGTACATACCGGCGTGGAATCACCTGGTAAGTGCCTGCGTTTTACCGATTGGATCTGCAAACATCTTTATCGGATTAACTGCAGAAGCAATGGGATTCTGTGGTGGGAGCAAATTTATCCCACCCGCCCTATACCCAGTCGAAAACGACTATGATGCCGGATTGTGCTCAGATCGTCGATATACTGCTAAATCGCACTTTATCGGCATGGTGCAGTCCGAGATCGCCGAAAACACGGATGAAAGCAATCCCGTGCAAGAGGCAGAAAACTATAATCCCACAAAGGTGGAAGATCCGACATCCGTCAACATCACGACGCACTCGGAAGCTGACTCTGTACTAGCCGCCATCGAGGCGAGATTAGAGTCGGAACCCGGATCGGATCACTTCGATAGCGAAGACGAAGATGAAGACGCTTTCGAAAGAAAAGTCAAATCTTTTCAAGAGGGATTCCACGAAGTACTGATGGCAAAACCGGCTGAAAACACGAATGCCGACAGTCAGGAAAGCCCTAGAACGCCTCCGCCAGAGGAAGAGAGAGAAGAAGGTGAAACCTCTCCAAAATTCCCCGACGTCAAAGAATTGACAGAGGAAGAACCCTGCAGGAAACCTCCCTCTTCCAAGAAGAAACACAAAGCTGCTAAAAAAACTCCAGTACAAGCTCCGAAAGAAGAAATCGGTTGATCCAGCTAATGAAAGCCCGGAAGTAGGAGACGCAAGCGGAGTAAAATCTGCGAAGAAGAAAATGAAGGAAATCCTTGTTCCGCCAATGACAGAACAGGACGAACAGGAATTACTCCAAACACCAGTGGGACCACATGAGCCCCCTGAAGTGCTGGAAGCCCGGAGGCAAGCTCTCCAAAGGCAACAGCAACATCTATTTCGAACTCGAGAACACCTCCAAAAAACCCAGGCTGACATCAAGCTCATGCGGGAAGAAATCGAGGAATACGAGAGAAATAATAGATCGGGCATTAAACCTACGCGGTTACCCGGAATCGCAAAATCGGAAGTACTGCCGCCAAAAGAAAGGTTCCACAACCCATCTTGGCAAAAGCAGGTAAACGGCAAAGATGCCAGAGGCGATCCAATATACAAAACCGCAACAGAAAACGCGGAAGCGGCATTCGCCATCCTCAACAACGACATGTACTCCAATGGTGAAAAACTTCAAGGGGTGTACGCTTTCCTACGAAAGGCGTTGCAACAACAGCAGCGAGCGCAAGAGTGATCAGGGAAGTTACATGAAGACTCTGCCCTATGCAAGACAGCTACATGGGTCGCTGGAGCACCTGGACCTGAAGAACCCGGAGATTCAAACAATTCAAAAGAGAAGAAATCAGATCCGAGAAAGGACAGGAAAAAACCCGACAATAGGGATGAAGCGTCCAGAACCGGATCCCATCTCCCGAAAGATGGAATTAATCCCCACGATCGGGAAGAGAATAACCAGAAGGACGGAAAATCAATGCCGCCTCCGAGACGCCCTGCAAAAAATGCTGGAAGACAGGATATGCCTCACAGGCATGAGAGATCCCGGACGCCCCCCAGGAATAAGGAAAGATACAAGAGTAGAACTCCACCTTATCCCAAAGGGCACGATCACGGAGTAAATAGAGACAATCCCGGAAAAGCGCGTCCGCGCCACAATGGAAAAGAAAGGAGTAGATCCCCTTCTGTCCATTCAGCCGGCAGATACTCCGCACACATAGATAGAGCGGAAAGAGACGATTTATACTTTGGACCCAAGTGTTTCACTGATAGGATCCGAAGAATAACTCTGCATTCTGGCTTTGCCAAAGTTGGTCCAACATACCAAAAGTACACCGGTAGCACAAACCCGGATACCTGGCTCTCAGACTACTATATAGCCGTTCAGATCAACAATGGGACAGACCTGGAGGCAGTAAAATTCCTCCCCCTAATATTACTGGATGGATCCAGAGATTGGATCAATGGATTACCATCAAGGACTGTTGACAGCTGGGATGATATGGCTAGAGTATTTACTCAGCATTTCCGGGGAACTTACAAGCACCCAAACAGCATCAATCAGCTAAACCGCTGCACCCAGTTTGAGGATGAACCATACGTGGATTTCATCTCAAGGTGGACGGCAATGAAGAATAGTTGCTCTGGAGTAACTGACGTTCAAGCAATGCATACTTTCATCAATGGCTTAAAACCCAGACTCGTGCCGTTCATGATCGGTTCCAAAAAGCACAAAGATCTCGGATCTATGCTTACAACCGCCAATGAGCATGCAGCGGCCAAAGACGACATCAGAGCGAGAGGCGGCAATATCGACACTTTGATCCAAGCCAAAAAGAACCCTCGCACTGAGAAAAAAGCAACTCCCGAAGCAACGCAAAAGCCCAAAGAAGTTAACATAGCCTTTGGAAGAGAAAATGGGAGCAAGTGGAAAGGAAGAAGCACAAAGCCGATAAATTACACCAAAGAAGAGTGGGAAAAAATAAAGTCGGAAAACTGTGTCCACCACTCGCAATTTGGGAAACCCACCCATACTGACGCACAATGCCGGCTGAACAAGCATATGAAAGGCAGTGCAGGATCCGGAAACAAAGGGAAGAACTCCAAGAGGAAATTCTCCAAGCAAAAGCAAGAAGCTGAGAAAGAAGACAGTGAAACGGACACTGACGAAAAAATCCAGGAACAGCAGCGTAAAGGCGAGTCGAAGTTTTCGAGAGTTGACGGAGAATGCAACTTAACTTTCCTGGCAACACCCTCAGCAAAGGTGGCAAAGAGAACGCTTCGAGAAATAAACGCGGTTGTCCCTGCAACCCCGAAATTCTTGAAGTACCCAAATACACCAATTACCTGGGATCAGTCTGATCATCCCGGAAATATCCCTAAACCCGGCACGCAAGCTCTAATTGTAAGTCCTATTGTTCAAAACACTAGGCTAAAAAGAGTGTTGATGGATGGAGGATCCAACATTAACATAATGTACCTGGATACACTGAAGCATCTGCGAATCTCGGAGACCCAACTCAATCACAGCAACATACGTTTTCATAGCATCGTCCCTGGCAGACAAGCACGATCCCTAGGAGAAATTTCCCTAGATGTAACCTTCCGAGACAAAGATCACTTCCGTCAGGAAAAAGTATCCTTCGAGGTTGTGCCGTTCGAAAGCGTGTATCACGCAATACTCAGACGTCCAGCTTTCGCCAAATTCATGGCAAGATCATGTTATATTTATAACAAGCTGAAGATGCCAGGGCCAAAAGGAGGAGTAATCACCATAACGGGAGACTTCAAGTTGGCAAACGAGCTGGAAAAAGAAAACTCCCTTTGCGCAGAAAAAGTGATAGCAAAGGAAGAATTGAAGGAGCTGACAAAAGAAGTATCACCGACAGAAATGCCGGCGGGAAAAGAAAGTCGGAAGCCAGCAGATAACTTCAAAGCTTCCGAGAACACAAGACAGGTAATCCTAGATCCTAAAGATTCGACAAAGTTTGTCGTAGTAGGAACTGGGATGACCGACAAATAGGAAAGCGAGCTCATCAAGTTCCTCCGTGAGAACTTGGACATTTTTGCATGGTGTTCTGCAGACATGCCAGGCGTACCCAGGGAACTTGCTGAGCATCAACTTAAGGTAATTCCAGGATCTAAACCCGTCAAACAAGGTCTCCGTCGATTTGACGGAAGAAGATGGAAGGCTGTTGGCAAGGAGATTATCCGGCTTTTGGCAGCAGATTTTATCCGGGAAGTTATACATACTGAATGGTCTACAAACCTAGTATTAGTCCCGAAGAAAAACAGCACCACCCTTAGGATGTGTATAGATTATACTGGCTTGAACAAGTTGTGTCCAAAAGATAGATTCGCGTTACCGCGAATTGATCAAATAATAGACGCCACTGCTGGCTCTGAGCTTTTATGCTTTTTGGATGCTTATTCCGGGTATCATCAAATACGCATGAGGGAGGAAGATCAAATCAAAACTTCCTTCATAACTCCATATGGGACGTACTATTACATAACCATGCCGTTTGGCCTAAAGAACGCCGGTGCAATTTACCAGCGTTGCATGCAACGATGTTTGCATAGTCAGATTGGCAAGAACGTCCACGTTTACGTGGACGGCATTGCTGTCGTTTCCAAGGAAAAGGACACACTCCTTGAAGATTTGCGAGAAACCTTCAAAAATTTGCGCACTTATAAGATGAAGTTAAATGCATTAAAGTGCGTATTCGGGGTTCCCTCAGGAAAACTTCTGGGTTTCATCGTTTCTCATAGAGGAATAGAAGTAAATCCGGAAAAGATCAAAGAAATCTTAAACATCTCCAAGCCTACGTGTGTAAAAGATGTACAAAGATTGACGGGTTCTACAGCAACCGTTAGCAGGTTTATTACCCGGCTAGGGGACAAAGCTCTGCCACTATACAAGTTGTTGAAGAAATCCGACAAATTCGAGTGGACAGAAGAAGCAGATGCAGCATTAACCCAGTTGAAAGAAACTTTGATGAAAGCTCCAATTTTGGCATCCCCAAAAGACGAAGAACCTATGTTATTGTACCTTACGGCTACAAACCGGGTTATTAGTGCGATGATAGTTGTGGAAAGGAAGAAAAACGAACAAAGCATACCAGATCAGCATCCAGTATACTATGTAAGCGAAGTTTTCTCCGAGTCCAAACAAAGGTACCCACACTATCAAAAACTAGCATATGGCGTATTTTTCGCATCTCGGAAACTTCGTCATTACTTCCAAGGACATTCCATAACAGTGGTATGTAAAGCACCGCTAGGGGATATAATAAACAATGCGGAGGCAACTGGCCGAGTAGCCAAATGGGGCATCGAGCTAGCAGCATTCAACATTAAATACCAACCCAGGACGGCAATAAAATCACAGGTTCTGGCAGATTTTGTCGCCGACTGGACAGAAGCAATGGAAAGAACACCAATGCCGGAGTCCGAATACTGGATCATGCACTTTGACGGATCCAAGATGAAAGAAGGCGCTGGAGCTGGTGTAGTCCTAAAATCCCCTAAAGGAGACACAATGGAGTATGTATTACAAATACACTTCAATGCCAGTAATAACGTGGCAGAATACGAGGCTCTGCTTCATGGCTTGCATATTGCAAAGGAAATAGGTGTTAAGCGCATCTTATGCTATGGCGACTCAGATTTGGTACAACACCAGCTCAACCAAACTTGGGACGCCAAAAGCCCAATCATGGCCGAATATCGGAGAACGGTGGACGAGTTTGCAATCTGCTTCCTTGGATTTGAAGTGCTTCATGTCAAAAGGAATGAAAATTGGAATGCGGACGCATTAGCCCGCATGGGATCAGAAAGGGTGAAAATCCTACCACCAGGTGTGTTTGTCCAACATTTGTACGAACCATCGATAAAAGGTGGAGATGTCGACTATCCTCTGGTTTCCGAGTCAATTGAAGTCATGCTCGTTAACCCGGAATGGACAATTCCATATTTAATCTTCTTAGTTGATCAGAAGTACCCGGATGAAGCAGACGAAGTCTTGCAAAGACAGATACAACGTCGATGCAAAGGATACACGGTAATCAATGGTTGCCTGTACAAACGCAGTACTATCGGAATTTTTCTGCGATGTATTTCGCCAGAAGAAGGACGAGAAATCCATGCAGGAGATTGCGGACATCATGCTCAATCAAAAAGCATAGTCAAAAAAGCATTCCGCGTAGGGTTTTTCTGGCTAACAGCCAAGACAGACAGCGAGCACATAGTAAACACATGTGCCAGATGTCAGTATTACGCCAAGCAGACAAATATGCCAGCCCAAGCACTCAAAACTATCCCTATTACATGGTCGTTCGCGGTCTGGGGGCTAGATATGATGGGGCCATTCAAAACTGCAAGAGGCGGACTTACACATCTACTCGTTGCAGTGGATAAATATACCAAGTGGGTGGAGGCCAAACCCATCAAAAAACTTGACGGTGTAACTGCCAGAAATTTCATTATTGACATAGTCATGAGATATGACGTTCCACATAGCATAATAACTGACAATGGGACAAATTTCTCTATTGGAGGGTTGGCAAAATATTGCCGACAAACAAGAATTTGCCTTGATCTCGCATCTGTGGCACACCCGCAATCCAATGGACAGGTTGAACGAATGAATAGTTCAATCCTGCAAGGAATACGCCCAAGACTCGAATCCCCTCTTCATAGAGCAGCTGGAGCATGGGTGGAAGAGTTACCCTCTGTGCTTTGGAGCATTCGAACGACGCCAAATAGGTCAACAGGGCAAACCTCGTTTTTCCTAGTTTATGGTGCGGAAGAAATTCTCCCAACGGACATGATCCATGACAGCCCGAGAGTGCAGGATTTCGATGAATCAGATGCCGAAAGCGCACGGCAGGATGCCATCGATCTCTTAGAATAGGAACGAGAACTTGTGCTTCAAAGATCCGCCATCTATCAGCAAGGTTTACGGCGTTATCATAGTCGGAAAATCAGGCATCGTTTTTTCAAAGAAGGTGACCTAGTGCTAAGATTGGTGCAGCAAAGAAATCACAAATTGGCCCCAGTATGGGAAGGACCATTCGTCATCAGTAAAGCTATGAAAAATGGATCATACTATCTTGTAGACATTCGAGATACGGAAGATGATCCCGAGAAGCAGAATCGCAAAAGAAAGAGAAAGATAGATGATGAACTAGGAGAGACAAAGAGGCCCTGGAGTATCCAGCAGTTACGTCCCTTCTATACTTAGTTCAATTTCTATGTAAACATCTTTGAGATCATGAAATAAAGTTGTCGGAATTCATACTTCTATGTTTTACATATTCCACCTTTTCTATTTCCCAATGATCTTTCAAAATACTCAATGTTAACCCGAATTGTGCCTGCGTGCTCGGAGTTAAAAAACTGAACGATTTTCAGCCTAAAAAAGGTTTAAGAAACCCAGATTGTGCCCGCGTGCCTGAGTTTCATATAAAAAATTCCTTAGCTATTCTCTAAATATTATTTGATTGTTTTTGTGCTGGATCACTGAAGCTAGTAAGCAAAAAATGCCTTTAGCATGATTCATGTTTCCGAGTTTTCGACTGATCGGTAATACCCAGTCACTCGGCATGAAAGATTAAAACGCTATTGAGCCATTTCAAGCACTAAGGACAGTTAAAGCATACAAAACCAGAGAATTTCGAAGATAAAGGAATGATAACCCAAAAAAACTTGCAAAGTAATTATATAACATTAAACTGCAAAAGGCGGAGTACTTGTTCATTCAAAAGGATAGAAGCATTACAATAATGTTTACAACATAAGTTCGGTAATGCTCCTATTTTCTATTGCCCCAGGACCCGGACTTCTCCTTCAAGCATCTGATTCATCTTCGCTGGAGGATTCTTCTGGAGTGTCCGGGATTGCCTCCTCTGGGTAGAAGATGGAGAGGTTGACCATGGAAGCAATCTTGGTTGCGTGACCTTTGATCTCGTCGAAGATGTTGGTCCGCTGGGTGTCCGTATATCCTTGTGGGATGCCGGACGCCACACGCCAAGATTTGGCAGTGGGGTAATGCATACGCATAAGACCTAAAGCCATGCGTGCACCACCCCGTGCTACGGAGCGCAAGGTGGATTCCTTGGACTTCGCCACCTCCAAGATAGCCTCCGGAAGTTTCTCAACCTCCGAGAATTCCCCAGTCCTTGCGGGAAGGAACTTGTTGATTAGCTGCATGCCCGCAGCCTTGAGCGCGGTAAAGACCTTCCCGAAAGCTCGTATTTTTTCAATCCGAGTAAGAGCGGGGTCATCTCCTGTTTTCAGACAAATAACCAAAGTGTTATAAAGAAAGCAGGGAAAGATTGTAAACCGTCAAAAATCTGGTAAAAGTGGAAAACTTACCGAGGATCCTATCCATTTCGGAGCCGTCCTCCAGGCGAAGATTCAAAGCGTTCTCCAGATCCCGGATAGTTGCTTTTTCCTTCTCAGCTTGGTTGGAGGCATTGGATTGAGAAATGCCTACAGCCAGCTGGCTGGCCTCCAGTTCTTTCTGAACCTTCATAAGATTCTTATGAAGGTCCAGGTTCTCCCGGCGGAGGTTCTCGGCATTGCCGGCATCTTCAGCAATTTGTTTGGCTTTCGCCAAAGCAGTTGAAAAGCGAGGAAAAATCCCGAGTTAGAAAACTCAGAAAAGTACTTAGAGAAAAATCTTAAAAGTGAAACCACGGGGAATAAAATACCTCTTGTTTCCTTTAGCTGATGCTGAGACGATGCCAGCTCCGCTTCCTTAACTTCAAGAATAGAGAGAAGGCTTCTAACCTCCTTATTCTTGACTGTTAGTTTGCCGAAAACTTCCATGTTTATGCTTTCAGGGGTTTGCTGAAACACGGAAATGAAATAAAATGCTTAAGTTAGCAGCAAGCATAATAAAGTTGAAAGCATTAAGTTAAAAGCATGCATTTGACTTATTGCTTGGGGGCTAGAGATATTACCTGACTCATCCGCTACAAACCCGACAAAGTTTCCGTGAACTCTTTTGCAAACTCTGCAAATAAAGTCCCGGTAGCACTAAGACCCTCATTGATTGAAGGGGAACGTAGCATAGAAAACAAAAAATTTCCTACACGCGATAAACCCAAATGGCCAAGATCTAATCTATGATATGAAAGGCAACGGGGAGAAAGAGAGTCTTGAGATAACATACCCTCGAAGACTCAAAGTGGTACGAGAAAAGATCTCGTGGTTGGCGTAGTCGTTCTCACGCCGATCCCGAGCGAGAAGAAGAGCACCGCAATCCGGCGGTGCCTCCGTAATCGGTCACACGTTCAGCTCGATGAAGACTTCCGTTCCCTCGTTCCAGCGGGTTGCGGAAGTAGAAGATCCCTCCGGAATTCCAGCAGCACGACGGCGTGGTGGTGGTGAAGAATCCCACGGTCAGGGCTTCGCCAAGCCGGAGACCATGGAATGGAGCAGCGGATGGAAGGGAAAATGTGTGAGCAAGTGTGTGTGGAAGAGAGCCATCACCCTCCTTTTATAGGGGAGGGGGAGGCAGCCCAAGGGGGGGTGCGGCCAGCCATGGGTGCCCCCACCCCTTCCTCTCTTCATGTGAGTGGAAGCTCCACTCAAACCCACTCAAAATTCCCTTAATTTCCCACTTGGAAAATCCAAAGGTTTTCTTTAATAAATAAATAAAACATTTTTATTTCTTTATTTATATAAGTTAATTCCATTAACAAACATTTGCATGCAGCACCTCGAACCATTTGTTAATTCTATTAACAACCGTTCGACGAAAAACCCCTTGAACTATTTCAATTTTCCCCGAAACATTCCGGAGCTGCCCAAAATATTCTTCGGTATTCCGTATCCTCTCTAAACGCTTCATCGAACCTTAAGTGTGTCTCCCTACGGTTCGTGAATATTATAGACATGATCGAGACTCCTCTCCGATCAATAATCAACAGCGGGGTCTGGAAAACCGTGATGACTCCTATATATTCAACGATGACTCTCGTGATCGTGTGAACCTTTCAACGTCGTAACGATTTCCTTTTGTCTCGCGATATATTACTTGTCCGAGATCCGATCATCGGTATCCACTATACTTTGTTCGATCTCGTTATCCGACAAGTACTCTTTTCTCGTTCCCGTGATATAACATCCTAGTGATCAAATCACTTGCTTGCAAGCGGTGTTGATGTGATATCACCGAGAGGGCCCTGAGTATATCTATCCGTCATATTGGATGGACAAATCCCATTCTCGATCCATGAGCTTCAACCAATACTTTCCGAATATCCAATGCCACCTTTATAGTCACCCTTTTACGGTGTGATGTTTGATGTCATCAAAGTATTCTTTCGGTATTAGTGATTAACATGATCTCATGGTCTAAGGAATAATGTTACTCCGAATGTAAGACATAACAACAAAACTAAATGACTTGATCGTATTGTTATACTTAGTTTAGGGTTTAAGTTCATCATGTCATTCTCCTAATGACATGACCCCGTTATCAACAACATCCAATGTTCATGATCAGGAAACCTTGATCATCTGTTTAATCAACGGGCTAGTTAAAAGAGAGGCTTCACTAGGAACGTTGGTTTGTTTATTAATCACACATGTATCAACGTTTCCGGTTAATACAATTCTAGCATGAGAAATAAACATCTATCATAAACAAGGAATAACATAATAAACACTTTATTATTGCCTCTCGGGCATATTCCCTTCAGTCTCCCACTTGCACTAGGGGCAATAATCTATATTACATAGTGATGAATCTAACACCCATGGAGTTCTGGTGTTGATCATGTTTTGTCCTTGAGAGAGTTTTAGTCAATGGATCTGCCACATTCAGATCCGTATGTACTTTGCAAATCTTCACATCCCCATCTGCGACATGCTCACGGATGGAGTGAAAACGACGCTTGATATGCTTGGAATTCTTGTGAGACCTTGGTTCCTTAGCATTGGCTATGGCACCATTGTTGTCACAATAGACAACCATTGGATCCAACGCACTTGGAACCACGCCTAGTTCGGATATGAACTCCTTCATCCAAACTGCTTCCTGTGTTGCCTCCGAGGCAGCAACATATTCCGCTTCTGTTGATGATCCCGCCACCACGGATTGCTTGGAACTCCTCCAGCTTACAGCTCCTCCATTCATAATAAATACGTACCCGGACTGAGACTTAGAGTCATCCGGATCAGTGTCGAAGCTAGCATCGACGTAACATCTTGCGACGAGCTCTTCTTCACCGCCATATACGAGAAACATGTCCTTAGTTCTTCTTAAGTACTTTAGGATATTCTTGACCGCAGTCCAGTGTTCCAAACCTGGATTGGATTGGTACCTACTAGTCAAACTAATAGCATGTGCCACATCCGGTCTTGTACATAGCATAGCATACATGATAGAACCTATGGCTGAAGCATAGGGAGTCTTATCCATCTTTTCTCTATCTTCTGCTGTAGCTGGACATTGAGTCTTACTCAACGTCTTGCCTTGCAACATAGGTAGGAACCCTTTCCTACTATCTTCCATTTTGAACTTCTTCAAAATCTTGTCAAGGTATGTACTTTGCGAAAGTCCAATTAAGCGTCTTGATCTATCCCTGTAGATTTTGATGCCCAATATATAAGCTGCTTCACCGAGGTCTTTCATCGAAAAACTATTGTTCAAATAACCTTTTACGCTTTCTAAAAGTTCTATATCATTTCCAATCAACAATATGTCATCCACATATAGTACCAGAAATGCTACAGAGCTCCCACTCACTTTCTTGTAAATACAAGCTTCTCCGTATGTTTGGACAAATCCAAAACCTTTGATCACCTTATCAAAACGGAGGTTCCAACTTCGGGATGCTTGCTTCAGTCCATAAATGGAACGTTGAAGCTTACACACCTTGTCAGCATCCTTAGGATCAACAAAACCTTTGGGTTGCATCATATACAACTCTTCCTCAATGTCACCATTAAGGAACGCCGTTTTGACATCCATCTGCCATATTTTCATAATCGAAAAATGCAGCAACTGCTAACATAATCCTAACTGACTTAAGCATCGCTACTGGTGAGAAAGTCTCATCATAGTCAACTCCTTGAATTTGTCGGAAACCTTTTGCGACAAGTCGAGCTTTATAGACGGTCACATTACCATCAGCATCAGTTTTCTTTTTAAAGATCCATTTGTTCTCAACGGCC
This sequence comes from Alopecurus myosuroides, assembly GCA_028641055.1. NCBI lineage: Eukaryota > Viridiplantae > Streptophyta > Magnoliopsida > Poales > Poaceae > Alopecurus > Alopecurus myosuroides. The sequence goes on from JAPCYS010002905.1 coordinate 33,731, forward strand.
TTGCGGTCATTGGGTAAATCCACCAAAGTCCAAACTTGGTTTTCGTACATGGATCCTATTTCGGATTTCATGGCTTCAAGCCATTTGTTGGAATCTGGGCTCATCATCGCTTCCTCATATGTCGCAGGGTCATCACCTCCATCTACCATGAAGTTTAATACGTGATCTCCGTATAGTTCAGGAGCTGCACGCTCCCTAGTTGACCTGCGAGGTGCGGTAGTTTCCTCTATTGGAGTTTCATGATCTTGATCATTAACTCTCTTCATCTGACGGGGTCGGCTCCGGAACAACTTCCGGCGCTGCGCTACTCGCCATTCCAAGAAGAGAAGGTTCAACAACCTCGTCGAGTTCTACCTTCCTACTATTCACACCTTTCGAGAGAAACTCCTTCTCCAAAAAGGATCCATTCTTGGCAACAAAAATCTTGCCTTCGGATCTGTGATAGAAGGTGTACCCTATTGTTTCTTTAGGGTATCCTATGAAGACGCATTTTTCCGCTTTGGGTTCGAGTTTATCAGGTTGAAGCTTCTTCACATAAACATCGCATCCCCAAACTTTTAGAAATGACAGCTTAGGTTTGTTTCCAAACCATAATTCATACGGTGTCGTTTCAACGGATTTAGATGGTGCCCTATTTAAAGTGAATGCAGCGGTCTCTAGTGCATAACCCCAAAACGATAGTGGAAAATCTGTAAGAGACATCATAGACCGAACCATATCTAATAAGTACGATTACGACGTTCGGAAACACCATTTCGCTGTGGTGTTCCGACAGGTGTGAGTTGTGAAACTATTCCACATTGTTTCATATGCATGCCAAACTCGTAACTTAGATATTCACCTCCACGATCAGATCGTAGAAATTTAATCTTTCTGTTGCGATGATTTTCAACTTCACACTGAAATTCTTTGAACTTTTCAAACGTTTCAGATTTGTGTTTCATTAAGTAAATATACCCATATCTACTCAAATCATCTGTGAAAGTGACAAAATAACGATATCCACCGCGCGCCGATACACTCATTGGTCCACATACATCAGTATGTATGATTTCCAGTAAGTCTGTTGCCCGTTCCATAGATCCAGAAAACGGGGTTCTAGTCATCTTGCCCATAAGGCATGGTTCACATGTTTCAAATGATTCATAATCAAGTGATTCTAAGAGTCCATCAGAATGGAGCTTCTTCATGCGTTTAACACCAATATGACCTAAGCGGCAATGCCACAAATAAGTAGCAATATCATCATTTAACTTAATTCTTTTGGCATTCACATTATGAATATGTGTATCAACATTATCAAGATTCAAAAGAAATAAACCATTCTTCTCAGGTGCATGACCATAAAAGATATTATTCATATAAATCGAACAACCATTGTTCTCGGACTTAAAGGAATAACCGTCCCGCATTAAGCAAGATCCAGAAACGATATTCATGCTTAATGCGGGCACCAAATAACATTTATTGAGGTTTATAACTAATCCCGATGGTAGACGTAGAGGTAGCGTCCCGACGGCGATCACATCAACTCTTGATCCATTGCCGACGCGCATCGTCACCTCATCCTTTGCTAGTGGTCGCTTGTTCTGCAGCTCCTGTTTCGAGTTACATATGTGAGCAACCGAACCAGTATCAAATACCCAGGTGCTACTGCGAGTACTAGTAAGGTACACATCAATAACAAGTATATCATATATACCTTTGTTCACTTTGCCGGCCTTCTTATCTGCCAGATACTTGGGGCAATTGCGCTTCCAGTGGCCAGTACCCTTGCAATAGAAACACTCAGTCTCAGACTTAGGGCCATGCCTGGTTTTCTTCTCAGCAGTAGCAACAGATTTGCCACCCTTCTTGAAGTTTACCCTTGGCTTGCCTTTCTTGCCTTTCTTGAAACTAGTGGTCTTATTGATCATCAACACTTGATGTTCTTTCTTGATCTCCACTTCAGCAGTTTTAAGCATCGAGAGAAGCTCAGGAAGAGACTTCTTCATGCTCTGCATATTATAGTTCATCACGAAGTTCTTGTAACTAGGTGGCAGAGATTGGAGAACACGATGTATCCCTAGCTCAATGGGAATCGATATTCCCAAGGCTATGAGCTTATCAGCGTACGCAGACATTTTTAGTACGTGCTCACTAACGGAGTTGTTCTCTTCCATCATGCAGCTAAAGAACTTTTCTGAAGCGTCATAACTCTCAACTGCGGCATGGGTATCGAAAATCATTTTCAATTCTCCCATTGTGGCATAAGCAGTGCTGTTCTCGAAACGTTTTCGCAGCTCTGGCTCTAATCCATAGAGGATGCCGCAGTGAACTATACTGTGGTCTTCTTGTTGAGTCAGATAAACATTTTTATCCTCATCAGAAGCATCATCAGCGGGTTGGTCACCTAGAGGTGCATCAAGCACATAGAGCTTCTTGCAAGCGGTGAGGAGAATCCTCAGGTTAAGTGCCCAGTTGGTAAAGTTGCTTCCATTGTTCGCTAATTTCTCTTTCTCCATGAACATATTGAAATTGAAGGTAGGTGGTGCCATGATCTACAACATATTTGCAAAGACTATTTAGACTATGTTTATGATAAATTAAGTTCAAGTTAATTCTTAAATTATCCCATGAACTCCCACTCAAAAACAACATCCCTCTTAGTTGTCTTTAGTGATTACACGAACCAAATTCACTACACCGAAACCGATCATCACGTGAGACGGTGTAGTTGCAAAGGCGAACATCAACATGTTCATCATATCATTCATATGACTCATGCTTTACCTTTCGGTTACGTGTTCCGAGGCCATGTCTGTACATGCTAGGCTCGCCAAGTAGAACCATTGCATTGCATGTGTTTCAAGGCCATGTCTGTACATGCTAGGCTTGAAAACACCCGTTGTATGCGAACGTTGAGTCTATCACACCCGATCATCACGTGGTGTCTCGAAACGACGAACTTTCTTAACGGTGCATACTTAAGGAAGAACACATTATTATCTTGATATTAAGTGAGAGGGATCATCTTATAATGCTACCGTCGCGATCTAAGCAAAATAAGATGCATAAAAGGATAAACATCACATGCATGGATAATGTGATATGATATGGTCCTTCTTGCACTTGATCTCCATCTTGTGCATCATGGTATGATCTCCATCATTCTACCGGCGTGGCACCAAGGTCCGTGGCACCTCCATCTTGATTGTCCATTACAACATATCACATGGATATGACATACAGCACGCAGGCCATAGAATAAGACAACCATATGGCTCCAGCCGGTATGTCAATAATTTACAAAAGATATCATCTCATACATAACGTTTGTAACATTGACCATATCACATCACATGCCCTGCAAAAACAAGTTAGACGCCTCTAATTTATTTTTACATATTTTACGTGGCTTTGGGCTTACGAGGATAGAACCGTTCATATCTACGTAAAAAAAACCACAACGTTGATAAAACATATTTTTGAACATCCCTTTGTAGATTAGATCTTAACTATAGTAGGAGAAACCGACACCCGCAAGCCACTTATGCAATTCAAGTTGCATGTCAGTTGTGGAACAAGTCTCATGTACGTGGACATGTAAAGTTAGTCCGGGCCGCTTCATCCTACTATGCCACTAAGATCATAAAATACTCAAAGAGAAAAACATGATCATCAACGCCCACATACTCCTATGTGTTCTACCCGTACAATTCATCTACGCATAGATCCGGCTCTGATACCACTGAAGGGGAACGTAGCATAGAAAACAAAAATTTTCCTACACGCGATAAACCCAAATGGCCAAGATCTAATCTATGAGATGAAAGGCAACGGGGAGAAAGAGAGTCTTGAGATAACATACCCTCGAAGACTCAAAGTGGTACGAGAAAAGATCTCGTGGTTGGCGTAGTCGTTCTCACGCCGATCCCGAGCGAGAAGAAGAGCACCGCAATCCGGCGGTGCCTCCGTAATCGGTCACACGTTCAGCTCGATGAAGACTTCCGTTCCCTCGTTCCAGCGGGTTGCGGAAGTAGAAGATCCCTCCGGAATTCCAGCAGCACGACGGCGTGGTGGTGGTGAAGAATCCCACGGTCAGGGCTTCGCCAAGCCGGAGACCATGGAATGGAGCAGCGGATGGAAGGGAAAATGTGTGAGCAAGTGTGTGTGGAAGAGAGAGCCCTCACCCTCCTTTTATAGGGGAGGGGGAGGCAGCCCAAGGGGGGGGTGCGGCCAGCCATGGGTGCCCCCACCCCTTCCTCTCTTCATGTGAGTGGAAGCTCCACTCAAACCCACTCAAAATTCCCTTAATTTCCCACTTGGAAAATCCAAAGGTTTTTCTTTAATAAATAAATAAAACATTTTTATTTCTTTATTTATATTTGTTAATTCCATTAACAAACATTTGCATGCAGCACCTCGAACCATTTGTTAATTCTATTAACAACCGTTCGACGAAAAACCCCTTGAACTATTTCAATTTTCCCCGAAACAATTCCGGAGCTGCCCAAAATATTCTTCGGTATTCCGTATCCTCTCTAAACGCTTCATCGAACCTTAAGTGTGTCTCCCTACGGTTCGTGAATATTATAGACATGATCGAGACTCCTCTCCGATCAATAATCAACAGCGGGGTCTGGAAAACCGTGATGACTCCTATATATTCAACGATGACTCTCGTGATCGTGTGAACCTTTCAACGTCGTAACGATTTCCTTTTGTCTCGCGATATATTACTTGTCCGAGATCCGATCATCGGTATCCACTATACTTTGTTCGATCTCGTTATCCGACAAGTACTCTTTTCTCGTTCCCGTGATATAACATCCTAGTGATCAAATCACTTGCTTGCAAGCGGTGTTGATGTGATATCACCGAGAGGGCCCTGAGTATATCTATCCGTCATATTGGATGGACAAATCCCATTCTCGATCCATGAGCTTCAACCAATACTTTCCCAATATCCAATGCCACCTTTATAGTCACCCTTTTACGGTGTGATGTTTGATGTCATCAAAGTATTCTTTCGGTATTAGTGATTAACATGATCTCATGGTCTAAGGAATAATGTTACTACGAATGTAAGACATAACAACAAAACTAAATGACTTGATCGTATTGTTATACTTAGTTTAGGGTTTAAGTTCATCATGTCATTCTCCTAATGACATGACCCCGTTATCAACAACATCCAATGTTCATGATCAGGAAACCTTGATCATCTGTTTAATCAACGGGCTAGTTAAAAGAGAGGCTTCACTAGGAACGTTGGTTTGTTTATTAATCACACATGTATCAACGTTTCCGGTTAATACAATTCTAGCATGAGAAATAAACATCTATCATAAACAAGGAATAACATAATAAACAATTTATTATTGCCTCTCGGGCATATTCCCTTCATTGATATTTTTGAAATCTTTATCGAAGGTGGGAATAGGTTCCTCCTCAGTTGCCCGAGAAGAACCTCCCACCTCCAGGTCCGCCCTTTCCCTCGTGTCCGTTTCCGGCACAATAGGCTGGCTAGCCTGCACGGTTTCGTCGTTGGGGACAGCAGCGTGCTCTTTTGTAACTGCTACCGGGGTATCTGGAGCAGTAGCAGGAGAAGGATGTGGACCTCTGCTAGCCACAGATTTAACCCTTTTTAGCTTCTTGGGCTTCAGAGTTGTGGGAGCCAAGCTAAAAAGAAGAATGCCAGAAAGTTAAACTTCTGAGAATATAGAAAAATGTTTTGATAAATCGGAAAAAACCCAAACGAACAAACCTGGAAGTATCGACGGGAATACCGTCAAGATCAATAATTTCCTGCGAGGAGGAAATCTTCTTGCGCTTGCGCCCGCCAGCGAAGTTGGCGCGTAATGTATCCAGATCGGCGTCAGAAGCAAAATCTGACTCGGGAAGTTCAAAAATCTGTCAAAGAAGCAAAATCCGGGTTAAAACAAAATCCGAGATAAACAGAAGGAATACAAACTCAAGGGGCAAAAAGTGTACCTTGGGAGCCGGGTTAGACGTTGTATACATTGGCCGGCTTTCTTCATATTGATCGCGCGAGGCAACCAATTTGTTTACGCGTTTTTGCAAATCTTTGGCCGACAAAGATTTGCTCGTCGTCCTCATAACGTCAGCGTCCCCCGTGTAATTACACAGAAGGCGGGGACCGTGACCAGGCAAGGCTGAATCCGCCTATTTAGCCAGCATAGGACTGTATCCATGCCGGTTAGAGGTGGATCGGAGGCGACGAGTTTCGCATTGCGCCGTTTGATCTTGAGAAGGTCTGGCGGCAGAGATTGCACTGCTTCTGTTCCCCAGTTTTCTTGGGGAGTGGCAGCGGTATTGGTGAAAGGTGGAACCCCGGTGGTTTTTTCGGGAAAAGGAACGTCGGGATGGTAGAAGAAGGAACCCGTCCAGAATTTGACGGATTCCGAGGTTTTGATCTTGGGGAACCAATCCTCCCTAAATCTGCGCAGGGTAAAGGATATGGTCCCGCAAGTCGGAAGCGCACCCTCGGAAGGGTTCCGCTTAACCCCAAAACAACACTGCCAGAAATCTAACCTAGGAGCTAAACCTAGATACCCTTCGAAAAGATCTTGAAATCCGGCTAAGTAGAGGATGGAGTTGGGAGGCAGATTATGGGGTTGAATGTGGTAATGGTCCAAGATTTGAAGGAAAAAGGCGGATGGCGGAAATCCCATACCTCTCGCGATGTGGGAGGTAAGGAGAACGCGTTCCCCGTCCTTTGGCGTTGGCTCGGACTCGTCCTCCGGGCTCCGCCATTTTCCCTTCAGCAGCAGCCCCTCCTTCTCCATTGTCGGAAGGAGGGAAGGAGGAATACTGCTCTGGCTCCAATTGCCGGCAGTTTCCCCTTCGTCTTCCGCCCCGGTGGCGGCGGACGCCGTGGCGGACGCGGCTGCGAGGTCCTCTCCGACGAGGATTATCTTTTCCTCCGCCGTCTCGGGCGCGAGTAGGAGATGGCGCGGAGGAGGACCCGGCGAGGTTGGTGGCGGCGAGATGAGTTTCTTCGCTTGCTGCGCCGCTGGCAGTTTTCTCCGGCTCGTCGCCGGTTGCGCGAAGGGGAGAATCCACCATGGGATCCATGGTGTTGATGATTTCATCGATCTCCGCCGCGACGGAGCGGGACGGAGAAGAGCTTGGAGATGCCATTTTTCGGCGGCGCGATGGAGAATCCGTGCCTCCGGTGAGTTCCCGAACGGCGATCGTTCGTGCGTTCGCTAGAAGTCCGCTCTGTTCGCAGTGTGCTTGGGCGCTGTGTGAGGCGAGAAGAACTGGGAGCAGAAGGTTTGCCGGAGAGGATGGAGACGGCTATTTATAGCCGGAAACCCGTCACGATACGTGCTAACGGCTCTTTTGACCGTTGGATGATCAACGCGTGTCACTCGCCGGAAATTCCGAGAAATGAAACGACGGGTGATTATTGCTATCTCCTCGTTTCCCGTGAGAATCTGTCAGAGATACGTTTCAGGGTTTCCCGCTCGACACCTAAACGTCCCTGACGTCAGCAAGATTAAAGCGCTGACGTAGGAAGTTACTTCTCCACGAAGATTCGTGGAAGAAAAGCCGGATTTTCCGAAATATGAGTTTTGCGCTATGACATTATTCTGATAAAAAGAAGAATCAAGACAAAAAGCCAACATTTCTAGGAAAGAATGCACACTTGACGAAAGACGACAAATCGGAGTCTTAATCCTTCTTGGGGGCTATTGTCGGATATATACCAACTAGGGTATATCAGATGGTGGTCTAAAGTGCCGGATTACCAGGGTGGCCTAAATGGTAATGGGCTACGGTCCATTGGGCGGTCCAGTAAGCTGAAGCACAGAAGCCGGATTCTAGAAGAACCCGGATCACGGCCCACGTGATACGGCTTGGAGTAGAAGGCGGATTCCTTGCTTTCCAAGTTAACACACATCGTAGTCTTCTAGATTTCCTTCTCTGTATGCCCTAACCCGGCTATTATATAAAGCCGGACGGGAGATAAGATAGATAGAAAAGAAGCTAAAGGCTAACTCGCCGAGAGGTTGATCCTTGACGAGTAGCTAATAGAACCTCACCTTGTACTCTGTATTCCCAGGCTTTAGTCATGAATAGTGAGATTGCAGGAGTAGGAACGCCGCATTACTGCGTCGTACCGAACCTGGGTAAAACCCTGTGTCATCGTTGAAAGCTCATGATCCCTCTAATGATTTTGGTGATGATGCTAACACGGATATCTCCTATCTAACAATGAGGTTCAGTCTGTGCAGCTATTGTTCTAGATGATCATCTGTATATCCTTGTCAAAAGATCAAAGAGAAGCTCTCTATTGTGGAAATTCAGCCACCGGATTTTTAAGTATAAAGGGCGGAAATTCCGGGACTTATGGGGCGGATTATCCGGCCATCTCACCGGAATTTTCCGGCCTCCCTTCTGGCTTCCACGAAAACGACTAAGTGTTTGTCTGCCCGCGCACAGAAGCCAGGGCGGAAATTTGCCCCGGAAATTTCCGGGCCAAAAATCCGGCCTTCAAGGACTTAGCAGAATTTGGTCTTCTTCACGTTGCCCGCGCACAGAGATGGGGGCGGAAATTCAGTCCGGAAATTTCCGGGCCCGGACATTTCAATTATCCGCCCCCCGGATATTTCAATATTCCGGGAATCAAAGTCCTTAGGCATTTTTCCATCATGAGTTGATGCCCGCGCACAGAAGGTAGGGCGGAAATTTGCCCCGGAAATTTCCGCAGCAAAAATCCAGCCCTTGGTCCTTAGAAGTTTTTCATCATCGTGTTGGTGCCTGCGCACAGAGATGGGGGCGGAGTATTGGGGCGGAAAATTCCGCCCCCGGAGATTTCAATTATCCGCCCCCGGAGATTTCAATTATCCGGCCAACTTACGCCGGAAATTCCGGTCCTTAGGCCGGAAATTTCCGGTCCCGCAGGACTACAACGGTCAGATTTTGGAGGAGCCTATAAATAGCTGTCTTCTTCCTCTAGATAGGTAGCTCGTCCATTCCTCTCTCTCCTCCATTGTTGTAGAGCTCAAATCGACCCGATCTCCCTCCTCCTCCAACCAAACTCGATGCCCTTCAAGGATCTCATGGAGGAGGTCTAGATCTACCTTTCCACCAAGCCAAAACGTGTGTACCCACACCACAACTCTTGGGATCTTGTAATCTCTTGGTTGCTTTGTGGGAAACCCTAGTGCTTGTAGCTTCCACCTTGTAGCAAGAAGCTTCGATTGTTGAGAGCCTCCATCTCACTTGTGGAGTAGCCTCAACCCCTTGTAAAGGTTTGGTCAACGCCTTCAAGTCGACCTCATAGTGGAAACGAGAATCTCCCTCACCGGAGAAGCTCAAGGAGAACAAGGTGTGCACATCCGTGCTATTGAGGAGCGCCTAGGTGGCTCCCCACCTCTCCAACGTAGACGTACTTCTTTTAAGAAGGAACTACGGGAAACATATCCTTGTCTCCGTGTTTTCACTTGTTGTTATCTTGTACCGTTCCTTTATTTCCGCTGCTACTTGCTTTCTTATCACCTAGGGTTTTCACTTAGTTGCACATTTAGGTAATCAAGCATTTACTTTCTTAAAAGCCCCATTAAAAGTGAAAAAGAAGTAAAATTTGTAGGTCACCTATTCACCCCCCCCCCCTTCTAGTTGACCATATTGCACTTTCAATTGGTATCAGAGCCTCGGCTTTTTATCGGGCTTAACCGCCTAAGAGTAATCATGGTCAACGGGGATGTTCCCGAAACTTCTAGGAGGAGCTCTCCAAAATGGCCGACACTATAGCCAACCTTGAGACAACGGTTTGTACCATACAAACCCAATTGTCGAAGGTTAGCTCTAGTGTGGGCTCGGAGGTCTCCTCCATCAAGAAGATGTTGGAGAACATGATGGGTAGAACCAAGGAGCCGTCCCACTCTCCCCATGTCACCGACGAGGATAGTTCGGATGAGGAAACAAATCCGGACATATCCGAAATCGAAGAAAACATTGCCAAAGCTAAGGCTAAAGCCGCACAAAAGGCTAAAGCCAAAGCTAAGGAGAGTGACGGTGGCTCCAAGTCTCAAACGGCTAATGGTTCGGGTCCAATTCAAAAGTTCCACCACCGCAAAACTATGATTCCATCCACCCAATCGTTTCCATGCCACACATCCTTAATGTTGGAGTTCCACCCATCCTTAACACTAACGAATTTTCCTCTTGGAAGTTTGAAATGGAATCTCACATTTCAGGATCGTGTACGGCATTGTGGAGAAGCGTGATCCATGGGTTTCATCCTCATGATCCAAGCAACTTGACTCCAAGGGAGGATGTTGAATCTCAACTCAACAAAACTGCTCTTGTTATTATCCAGAAGGCTCTCCCAAGGGAGCATCTCACTCACATTCGCGGTTGCAAGACCGCCAAGGAAGCTTGGGACAAACTTGATACCTTGTTTCAAGGAAATGCTAGTATTCAGTCCTCCAAGTATGATGTGGCCATTGACAACTCTGAGAACTTGTTATGCAAGAGGATGAACTCCTGAAGAGCTATATAACGAGTTGTCACTCCTCAACGAGAGACTGGCAAGGAAGAGATCACGGATGAATGGATAAAGAGGAAGTTTGTCAAGGCCATCACACCCTTC